>CAJHQQ010000970.1:0-126607 GCA_905132885.1 Moricandia moricandioides | reverse complement strand
GCCACTCTAAAGGATGTCCGTCATCCCACCTTGCGCTATTTCCTGAAGGTCCTTGCCAACACCATGTTGTGCAAGATGGAACCTGACAGGAGGGTTTTTATTTATTTCAATGAACACTCTATCAAATTGACCCTACGAACTACTCTTTCCAAAAGAGGTCAAATTGTAGTATTTTGTGATCGAATCCACAGGGAGCGTGGCACACAATAAACTCAATACAGTCGCGATTAAGCTAGGCAAATAGATTAATAAACAGTAAATAAACTATAGTATATAATTGATTATTGGTAAGAAAACAGTAATAATAAACAGCTAGATCTAGGGTTTCAGGCAAGTGGAT
Source organism: Moricandia moricandioides (assembly GCA_905132885.1). Classification (NCBI taxonomy): domain Eukaryota; kingdom Viridiplantae; phylum Streptophyta; class Magnoliopsida; order Brassicales; family Brassicaceae; genus Moricandia; species Moricandia moricandioides. Next base: position 126,267 of record CAJHQQ010000970.1, on the reverse strand, counting down.
TATAGAGGATAGAAGCTAAGGGTGTTAATCATAGAACTCGATATCTAATGTAAAAGACGACCAGCTCTCGCTGCAAGTCTAATTTATTGACTAAGTCTGATGTCTCAGCTCTCGCTTGTTGACACGGAATGACCGTCGATCGATGGCAATGATCCTGCGTCGATCGATGGTTTCTTGATTCAAGATTTTTGACCTAATTCGATAAGTTCACTAGATTAACTAAATCAACTCTTGTTTGTTTCTAGCAACCTAGCGCAACATGATTAATTCTTATAGTAGACCATGCTCTCGCTTGCGCCTAACTATCCTTTGATCAGGGTTCTAGTCAGCTACTCTAAAACACAAGAAATAAACACAGTTCTATTGATAGATCTGATAATGACCCTAGAAATTCTATTGTTCAGCTAATGAATCAGTACCATTAATAAACCCTAAACCTAACAAGAGATCTACTCATACATGATCTTTTTCACAAAATCGTAGATGAATAGAATAAATATAGAATAAAAATAAAATAAGAACAAAAGGAGTTTCAGGTGGACTCTGAAGGAGTTCCTCCCTTCTCTCCTAACCCTAAAAATAGATAGAATAAAGCTTGGTGACTTAAAATAAAGCTTGGTGCCTTAACAATGGCATGGAAACATATAAATAGGGTTTTAGGTCGTCCATTGGTATTTTGGAAATTTGTGATGGCTTCTGGGGTTAAGTCGGCCCTAAAACAAGTCGGGCCTGTCTTCTGGGATCACCGTCAATCGATGGTAAGGCTGTGTCATTGATCGACACTCATTCATCCCCTCGGCAACTTCCTCTCGCGAGGCAGACAGACAATTCTTCAGTAAAACAGGCATAACTTTATATATAACCGTCAGATGGACCTTAAAGCGGTGGCATAGAAAAGATAACTCAAAGATATATCTTCTATCAAAAGATCAGCTCAATCTCACCGTGGGAAGGTCTCCATCGATAGCTAAACATCTGACGCATCTGCGCAGTTCTACATCTCTAAAAGCTCCTGAATCACCAATGTTTTCCAAAACGTACCTGAACCTGAAAATACTCTACAACATACTCCAAACACATATAATAGACTCTAAATAGGGCTGATATCATGGAAAAACTGTGGTAAATATCAGTCCCTATCAACTCCCATAGACTTAACCTTTTGCTTGTCCTCAAGCAAACAAAGCCTGTGAAAGAGGTTTTGAAAAGCGGAGACTAACATAATGTCTAAGTATAAATATCACCTTACTTTGTTGCAACCACATCCTATCAAGTCAATCACAGAGAAACTTTATATACCTTATCCTAGTATAGCAACCAATTCCATTCTACCAACAACTTAGCGAATACTAGTCTGACTAGCCCCTCTACTGATTGCATTTCTTGGCATAAAATAAAGGTGCATGCTTTACCTTGGGAGTATCGAACAAAGGATATATGGACTCTTTACTCTGCAAGTCTCTGAACACACATGTAGCCTTCTCTGATTCTTTCCTTCTCTCTTTTCTCACTTCTTGTCAGTCAATGTCCCCCTTCTTTGAGGGTATCATTTTATTTTTTTTAATTGACTAAGATATTTGAATAGGCTTCCATGAATCAAGCCGTAATGGTTTTTGCCACCATATCATGTTCACTTCTTTTTGACCTTTATCTCTTTCTAGGATCATATGAATCAAGCATTAATGGTTGTAGCCACCAAATCCTGCTCGACTCCTTTTTTAATCTGAAGGGGAGAGAGAGGGAAATCAGAAGCACACAGACTTTTACCTTCCAGACTTACAGAAGGAATCCAATCCAGTGTATACCAAATCCCAAAGCAAGCAAATAATGTCAGGATTAGTGTTGGAAATCAGCTTCGGTTCCTTCAAAATCTCTAAGCATACGTGATATAGTGGCATGATGATCCACTTTTGTATCTCTAGTAATCTCTGCAAACAATCTTCTAAGAATGGTGCTAAAGTGTGGTTAGTTAATAATAAATTTTGATCATAGTCTCCTTCTTGACTCAATAAAACTTTAAAAACTTATATAAATATAGTAAATAAGACTTAAAACAAATCAAATAGCATTAGCCAACCTCCCCCAGACTTAAATTACACTATCCCTAGTGTAATCCGTCCCGGATTGGTTAGGAAAAATAAAATCATAAGTAAAGAGCTTAAGTAGAAAACTCGATACCTCTCTATGTCGAGTGTGTCGATCGATGGTCGCGATCCAACGTCGACCGATGGTGCCTCTATGGTATCGATCGATGGTGGACTCATATAGTTTGTAAAAATAAAATAAAACTCGAAATAAATAGTAGTATAAGTAAAACCTAAATAAAAACGTACTGAACAGTGGTTGCCTCCCACTCAGCGCTTGGTTATAGTTTTTAGCTTGAAGTTTTGGAGTTTGATTCAGTTCTGATGAGATTGGGGACTTGCTCCAAAACAATTCTCAATATCCAATTTCTTCAGCTTTATCACCCTTTTTGTGAAAGCCTCCATAGACTCTTCTCCTTTGTCTATCATCTCAGCAACAAGGAGTGTTCGAAGCTTTGGAAATGGCTGCAAGAAGCATATGATGCACACTCTGTATTTTCTGACACCATCTGAGAAGTTAGGAATCAATGATAACTTAGGACAGCCCTTGGTCCTTTTCCTCTTCTTCCAATTCCTCTTCCTCTTTCCCCCATACTTGTTTGATCATGTGGTGCCTCCATCAAAAAGATTACGAAACACTACAAACTCATTCTGCTCTGATCAGTGATGAGTTTTGATCGACGTTCTAGTGTTGATGTCGATCGATGTTCCAATGGTGGCGCCGATCGATTCATCAATGATGGTGTTGGTCGATGCTCCGACCGATGGTCCTTGATCAACGTCACCTTCATACTTCAATACTCTCTGAGAAACAACTGTATGTTGAAGATCATCAAATACCTCAACGTAGAGATCCACATGCACACTTCCATCTGGTGGAATAGGAAATTCAACCTCAAAAACAGCACTATGAACCACAAACTTCACAGGGTCATGTACCATCTTCGCTCTTTTTTGAAAACCAGAAGCTTCTTTTGTGCAGATAGGTGGTCATAGATGTTCTGGGACAGTAAGGTGTGAGGTCTGATACTCGCGCATACTCTTCCCAACTGGTTCTGGTTCAATCATGAAGTATGGTTCGTCCAGCCACGAGTGTTGATCGATATCATCAAATGGGTGTCGATCGATGACGTTGGGTGGCTGTAGATCGATTCTCTCCAGTGGGTGTCGATCGATTCCAGATTTTGGTGAAGTTTCCAGATCTCTTCTCGAAGTGTGCTGATCGTGATTAAGCTTCTGCTCCGAGTCCTGACCCAAATCTTCAGGTTGTGCTTCATCCAACTGCGTCACGAATTCCTCTAGATCCAAGAATGGTCTCGATCGACAACATGGGTTAGTGTCGATCGATGTTGACGTCTTACCGTCGGTCAACATTGAAGTCTTAGTGTTCATCGATGCTGAAGTTGGATCACTCAAATCGGCTTCTTCTACTCTGCTCAGCTCTCCATATCCATCTTCTTATTCTTTTTCTTCCTCTACCATATATTTCAGCATAGCTTCCATCTCGATCTTCATATTTGCTTCAGTATCATAGAGAAAGTTGGTGAGGAAGGCCTTCGTGATGTCATTCAAGGTAGTAAAAATCCTGGTGGCAACCTCTTGAACCAACATGCAGCTTCTCCAGCACGAGAGTATGGGAATAATTTGCAGAAGTACTAATCTTCAGAGACTCCACTGCACTTAATGGTTGAGGCTAAATCATCTAATGATTCAAGGTGGCTACTGGGACATTCATGGGGTCGACGATGTGACTAGGATATGTTTGTGAGAGAGTTTAGCGGAATCAGTTGATCCATGAGGTTTCTTTGCTTGATGAGTTATTATTTTGTTGATCCGTTTTGAGGCGGTATGATTTTTGCGAGTTTCCGTTTTTGGGTAGGTGCGATATTCGTTTTGCTCGTATTCGAATTTTTTTTTTTTTTTGAAATATCATGAGACGTTTTTCGTACTAAGGGAGATTTTGCTAGATTTTAATGAAATCTTTATTGCCGAAAGAAGTTTTCAAAATATTGAGTACAAGGAAAATATTTTTAGAATGCGGGAATATATGGATATTCGAATATGTACAGCTCCCCCATTTTTTTGGAGAGGGGGATATCTGAACTCGTCTTTTGGCGAGCTGCCTACATAACCCTTTCGCGGGATCAAGCCATCTCGTAGTTTTGTTTGTTGTGCGAGTGTGTTGACTCGGCTCTTGTGTTTGCGTCGATCGTGCTAGTCGCAGGATTGAAGTCTTTTGCTGGACTTTCCTTCTTTGGTTGGGTCGAAACGTTGGGCTCTGGAACTTGTTGTTTTTTGGCCGTTGTTTGAGTTGTTGATTCTGGAGCGTTTGTGGTTGTTGACTGAGTTAGCTTCGCTCATTTGGGCTTCACCATTGCGGTGGTTATGATTTACCTCAGTTTATTCTCGGCCAAGAAGCAATGTCTCGACTGTTGCTGGCATCCCCAGATCGCGGTTATCCCATTGTGAGTTGGGAATTTGATGCCTAGGTTATAAGTCGACGGGACTGCCTTCAGGATGATGGTGTAGATGGCTGGGTGATGGACAACCTCGAAGTTGATGATCTTAGTGATTTGTTTTGCCGAGATTGGTAGTTTGATAGATCTGAGGGTCATCGATGTTGTGCCAGAAAAATCGGTCAACGGCTTGGGAGATGGCACCACTTCTCCTAGCTCGACGTTCATTCGTCTGAGAGTGTCGCGGAAGATGACGTTCACCATGCTTCATGTATCGATGAGAACTCTCGCGACCTCGAGGTCTCTTATCATGAGATCGAAGACGAGTGGATCGCAGTGGGGTTGATCGATCCCATCGGCTTCTTCTTCTTCGAATGTGATTGCTCCTTTCGGGAGGTACCGGGGTGCAAACCAGTTTAGTGAGTTTACGCTAGTCTCAGCCTTACACTGATAATCCTTGATGGCTGAGATGGTGTCACCGCAGTACTGGGATCCCCCGATGATCATGTTAACTCGGTGGAAGTTATTGTTGTTACCCTGCTCATCTTGGCTGCTTCCACACTTTTCTCCCGATTGGTTTCCACGGGAAGGGTTCTCTGTTTGGGGAGCCTTATCATTTTTTGGAGTGCGGTCTGAATCGCGGATGAGGTATTTCACACTGGAAACTTCGGAAAGTTCCCCTGTGATCAGCTTTGCGGCTAGTCTGGCCCCAAGAACTTTACAGTTGATGGTTGAGTGGCCGCGAGCTTGATGGAAGTCGGGTCCATGTGTTTCCCATAGTCCGGCCTTGCTCTGATCCAGCGTTGATAGCGTAGCTATGTGCTCCTTGGGTTCCTTCTTCCTCGCGATGGACGTTCTTGTCGTTGCGAGGGTTTTTCCTTTTTGACTTCTGATCCGACCCTGGATCTTTTAAAGACGTTTTGGTTGTTTTATGTTTTCGGGATAAAACTTTCATCTCCTCTTCGATGATTATGTAGTCTGTGGCTTTGTGGAGTGTGTCCTGGATCCTACGTGTTTTCTCCAGAGTGATCCCCTTCCTGAACTTTGACTTCTACCAAAGCGTCTTTCGGAGCGCGTCGATGGCCACTTTATCGCTAATCCTTCTGACTTTTGCCATAACTTTTTTGAACCGTTTTATGAAGTCGCGTAGAGATTCGTCCTCTCCCTGGGAAAGGCTCCAGAGGTCGACGTCAAAGGTTTCTCGATCTATGAACATGGAGTACTGTTTGAGAAACTTCGAAGGGAGTTGGCGGAAGCTTCCGATCAAATTTTGCCTCAGGCGAGAGAACCATTTGAGCGCTGCTACTCGAAGGTTTTCGACGAAGAGGCCGCACTCGCCGGCGTCTCTTTTGCTCTCTATATACTTAGCTCTTCCCATCGCGTATGGAAAGCCTGAAAATGTGCCTTGGGGTCGGTTTGTACCGTCGTAAGGCGTCACCTTGATTTTTTCGGGATCCAAAACTCGAGTTTCGGTGATGCGACTTGTAAATGGCATTTTGCGAGCTTCCTCGAGTAGCTGATCGATCTCTGGTGCGGTGCTAGTAGCATGATGGATCTGAGACTTTACCGCCCTAAACTCGGCTACCGTTTTCCTGAGACTATCGTGGATCTCAAACTTTTTACTGGTGGATTTCCGATCTTGTCGGAGATTTCCGCGAGTGTTCCGAGTTTGCTTCTCGACCAGTGCTTCCTGTTCGTTCCAGAAGATGGCATCTTCTTCTTCTGTCATAGGATCTACAAATTGGGATTCTTCAGGAGCAGCGCAACTTCTTGTACGACGCGGATGCACGTCCGCGTCTTCGTCCGCGGGTTCAGACTGACTGCTGGAATCCACCTCTACGGGCTCGATTTCACCTTCCTCTTTTTCTTCCTCAATGGGGGGGGGGGAAGATCTGCTTGATTTTTACGTGGCGGCACAGGAGTGTTTTTATCAGTATTTTGTCCAGACGTGTTTTCCTGCGCATACCTGGATCGGTCCAAGGGAGTTGCAAAATCGAGCCTTCTCCCATGGATCCTGGTTGATCCATGCGGAAGAACGGCCCTGGTTCTCGCTGTTAGGGTTTCAACCTGCTTAGCGAGGGAGCTGATGACCTTTTCTTGTTCCGCCGAATTCGTTTCGAAAGTCGAGAACATCTTCTTAATCTCCTCAAACGCTGCGATGTTTGCATCAACGTTAACTGCAGCGACGTTCGTTGCCAGAGTGTTTTCAAAGTTGTCGTCGTGACTTTATTGGTTGTTGAGATCGTGAGATGAAATGTTGGATCGAGTGATGGTGGCTAAGAGTTAGATTTATCCGTACCTCCCCCCTTCATCTAGCACCAAACCGTGGGAACAGAAATTTGCAGTGTCAATTTTCCGATAAAAATAAGAAAGAAAAGTAAACCTAACTTTCCCAGAGGTCTCGGATATCTTCTAAACCACACACCAAGCAATCAAACAATGAGAACAAAAAAAATTTTATGAATCGGTAAAACGAGAAGAGAGCAAAGAAGATCTTATCTCAAATCTGTGGTTTGAGTGTTACAACAGGTAAACCTAAGCGGTAAGAGCCGTCGGCGAGTTCCTAGTTCTAACCTTGTAACACCTTATTAAACCTAGTTGAGTCACAGCTCGATGACAGAAAATGGAAATATGCCTAAATTTCTCTAATTTCTATCTTTGCTCTAAGTAAAGAATATGGTGTGTTTGCTTCTTCAACTTCGACGTCCTTACATACTCCTATTGGAGGCGGTTTCTCTTTCCCTTTGTGCCCTTGATCAAGTTTATCACTTTGGGAATATTCCATTTTCTTTCGATCTTCGTGTTTATCTTCGGAAACTTTACATTTGTCACCTGAATTTGACATTTATCGTTACCTGCAATACAAAAGACAAACGGTCATATGGATTGGGCTTAATTTCGTATGAAGTCACGAGTGGGCCTTTAGCCGCGTTTTAGAACTTCTTAGGCGGTTTCTCGACTTAAGCGTTTTCACGATTAATTGAAAGAGCACTTCCGCAACGACATCGTTCCAAAGAAGGCTTGAATTCCCCATATAGTGGTGGTAGCTTTAGGTGTTTAGTTAACCGTTTCTGTGTTATACGACTAATTCGAACCTTGGACGAGAAAGTAAATCCTCTAAGTCGTAAGGTTCAAACGGTAACTCCGACCAAGGTAAAAATAGAACGAGTCCTTTCCAACCCCGAAAAAGAGGCTACAAGAACAATATAAAGATGAATTGGTTGGTCTAACTCGACGAACGGGCGAGTTGACCATCGTCCGCGGTCCAATTTGCCGAATGGCGAGTCGATTGTGGTGGTCTTCCCAACTCACCGAATTGTTGAGTTGACCATCGTTCTTGGTCCAACTCGCCCGTTCGGCGAGTTAACCGTGGTGGTCAGACCAACTCGCCAAATGAGCAAGTTGACCATTTTGTGTGGCCCAACTCGCACATTCGGCTGATTGAGAACCGCGGTTATTTCGTTGTTTCGATACTCGGGATCAGTTTGCTTGGGGAATCGTCATATCAGTTTGTTATACAAAACTTGATTTTGTTTTTCCCGCCCTTCTTTCTTTTGAAATAGTTTCTCTTTTTTTCTAAATAGGACTTTGTCCGGGAAGTTTCAGCCTTTGATTCCGTCGTAACCGATTTTGACCCCAACAATTTTCTATATCCTGCACAGTAAGACTAGATGAATCACGAAGGCCGTTCGATCTCTTGTTCAAACTTCATAAACTGAACTACGTTCGGGTTGATCCTTGAAAGGGGTACATAGGCAGCCTTTTATAAGGTCCAGTCCCAAATCACCAAAAACCTTTTTTGTATCTTTTTCGTCTTTTGTTATCGAGCTGCGACGTAACTAGGTTTAAGGTTTTAGGTGGCTAGAACTAGGAAACTCACAGACAGCTCTTGCGGATGAAGCTTTTGTTGTAATGATCACAACCTTCTTATGCAAATTCGAAATAAAGATCTAATTTTTCTAAATTCGTTTTGTTATCTCTCAATATCTTTTTCATTTATTTGGTCACTTGTCGTTGGCTCTCGCATAGAATCCCGATTACAAGGAAAGTAGGGTAGTCTTTGCTTTTCTCCGATTAACGAAATCGAAAATGCAAATTTCAGTTCCCACATTATTTGTTTGGAGAAAATAATCAAGACTCCTTCAGAGATTTGTATTGGAACTCCATTGTATTCTTACTTTATTATATTCATTCTATTCAGATTATTGTTATGCTTTGCTTAAATATGTCTGAGTATTTTCTCTTGTTAAGTTTAGGGTTTTATTAGGGTTTATATGAATTACTGATATATAGAACTACTAGGGTGAATCTATTAAGGATCCTTCATCAGAATTGCACTTACAGCTTGTGTTCTAGAGTAGTTAATTAGAACATGGATTAAGGAAACTGACAACTTTGACAGTAAGTTCATTAACTGACACTAATTTTGCTAAGCTAGGTTGTTAGATTCATGCGATAGCTTGAATAGAATAACTTAGTGAACATATTGAATATGATGTTAGTGCTTGCCTAAGGTAGCTGATATCACTCAAATTACCCTATGCACAACTTTACTCTCTAAAAAAAAGAGGATCAAATGTAAAACTTAAGGATCAAATCCACAGGGAGTGTGAGCACACAATATACTTACAAATATTAAGAATAAGCTAGGAAAGTAATTCTAAAGCATTAAACAATAGAGATTTAATTGAGAATTGGTTTATAAACTTATGCGAATGAATAACTAGATCTAGGTTTTCAGGTTATAGTATTGTAATATAGATGTTAAGGGTGTGTGGTAAACCTTCCTAGAACTCGAATACTAAATCAAGATATCCAGATATCCCTGCAAGTCTAATAAGATGACTAAGTATTTGGTCCAGCCGTGGATCTGCGAGCAAAAAAGGAGTGTCGATTGATACTATGGTAAGAGTGTCGTTCCATTCTACCTTAGATAAGCATTATCGTCCTAATCGATATGTTCACTAAGTTAATCTAGACAAGCTTTTGCATGTATCTAACGACCTAGCTCAACATAATTAGTATAAGGTATAGATCCTACTGTCGTATTTATAAATATCCTACATCTCAGACATGATCAAGCAAAGCATAATAAATATTTGAACAGAATGCATAAATAAAACAAGGTTAAGAACGAATCGATTTCCAATGCAAATCTCTGAAAAAGTCTTGATTTCTCTCCAAACTACTAAAACCCTAGAATAATATGTTGTGGTAAAAAAGAATAGATAATATTTTGTTTTATCAAAGAGATGGAAAAGAACATAAATAATAAGTATTAGGTTGTCCATGGGTAGTCTTGTAATTATGTGAGACTTTTGGGCTTTAAGTTGGCCACCAACAAGGTGTTGTCGATCGACACACTTCCTAAATCTCGACTATGACTTTTGATTCTTCAAAAGCCACGAGTTTGCTCATCATTAAGCTCTAGAAATCTCCATAATCTCCACATTGCTCCAACACATACCTAAACCTGAAAAGACCCTAAGAAAAAGACTCAAAACACAAATAATAATAGTATCTAATATGCTCATATGGGTTAAAACTGGTAAAATCCATAGTATATCAACTCCCCTAGACTCTTCTTTTTGCTTGTCCTCAAGCAAAGAATATATCCATTTGACAAAGGTTTGAAATCGCATCGACTCATGATATAGTCTATTTATTACTAGTTTTAGACTATGATATAGATTCTATTTAGGGTATGTTATGTGTGTCTAGGCTATGTTTTGAGGCCTTTACAGGTCTAAGTACATTTTGGAGATATATGGAGATACTTGGAGCTTTTGGAGCATTTGGAGAGGAATAATCTGTAGCAGATCATTGAAGAGAGTCGAAGTACGAGATTACCATCGATGGATGATACAACATAGGCGTCGATCGATGTTCCAAGATCAAGATCGATCAATGTTGCACATCTGCCATCGATCGATGTCGAGTTCATAGACAGACGACTTTCAAGCCCAAGTTAGAGACATGACACAAGATTACAAGATTACCCTTGGACGAGTTTTAAACTACACTTTAGGGTTTTATATTTATACTTTATGTATGGAAAAAAGAAAAGGTGTGCTGGTGAGTATGAGGTGCAAGGTGAAAGTGTGTGAGTGAGGAGACTAAGTGTGCACCACCTGACCATAGTCTGGCTGACTACAACCGTCCAGACCAGTTATACGCCAACAGATCCGCTATTCGTTCTCCAGCTTTTCAGCGAAACGATTTTGACATCAACACCGCTTTCTTCGGACTTGTAGCGCAGACACCTTACCATGGTTTGCGATACAAGCACCCTGTGGATTATCTGGAGTGATTTGAGGATTTAGTGACTGCTATTAAAGCCAAGGGAGTTTTTGAGGACTATATTTTCTGTAAGCTCTTCAAGTACTCACTTGCTGGAGAAGCTTCATATTGGCTTAAGAAGGTACCACCAGGATCTCTGACATCCTGGACTGACATTAAGAACGCTTTCTTGCGTAACTTATTTGATAACGCAAGAGCAAAAGATCTGAGGAGCAAGATTGCTACCTTTTCACAAGAACCTTCAGAGTCTTTCAGAAACTCATGGGCCAGATTCAAGTCATGCCAGAGAGACTGTCCACATCACAGGTTCAACAAAGTGCATCTTCTTAGCACTTTCTTCAAAGGTATTCAATTACAGTATCAGATGGCTTTGGACACATCTAGTGAAGGAAATTTCAGCACTAGGAGCCCTGAAGAAGCTGCAAGATTGATTGAGAATCTAGCATCTAGCAGAAGTACCATGAACACATACTTTGAGAGGAAGAAATCGGTTCCGACAGCAAGCAAGGAGCAGATTGAAGAAGTAAAAGCAAAGCCGGATAGTGTTCAGAAATTTCTCAGAAAACAACTTACTTTTTCAGAGGTAGAAGCAATAGAGTCTGGAGTAGATGAGATTGAAGAAGAGGATGTGAGCTACATTGATGGAATGGCTTCCAGAGACAAGGAAATCCAGGTTTCAGCAGGAACTCCTATGGTGCTGGTCAAAGGGGTAACTATAATCAGAATTCACAGCGAAGACCCTCCGACAACAATAAGACATATGGATCTTCCTACTACCAAAATCCTCCGCCAGAAACTCAGGAAAACAAGATTGAGGCAATGGTTGATAGAGTCTTAGAGGGACAGAAGAAGATAACTGTGGATTTCAATGGGAAGATAGATGATCTGTACCTCAACCTCAATACCAAATTCGAAAACCTTAGCAGTCATGTGAAGAAGTTGGAGAATCAAGTGATGCAAACAAGCGAGACCATTAGAAGACATGAGAACCTGATTAAGGTGAAGATGGAGGCTGGACAGCAGCACCACATCAATCCCTTGATTGATGATGATTTCTTACAGGAAGAGAAGCCCCAAGACAGCAACGTTCGTGTGAAAAATTTAATATCACTCTGCAGTTCCTATTCGCATCGATCGACAACAATCAGTGTGCATCGATCGACGGTGAAACATACTGAACCGGTAGCCTCGTGTGAATCGACTAACGTCTATCGATACCATTCTCAGGACATCGGTCGACATAGAAATGGAAGCATCGGTCGACAGTCCTTATCCAGCATCGATCGACAGGGTAAAAACCCAGTTCGCTAACCCAACCTCAACGCCAGTCTGATTGTGCATCCAACAGAAAAAAACTTCAGACCAGAATGCAGACACATTTGAATCTATGGATCTCGAAATCGAAGATGAGGGACACTCAAAGAGGAGGCATAAGATCACAAAGCATCAACTCAGAGAAGCCAATGAAAAAGAGATGCATGGATTTGCTAGAAGAGTTTTTTAAAATTCCTTTAGATATATCTTTTGATGAAGCCTATTATACTCACAGATTGTGGATGTTTTTCAGGGAAACAGATGATGATATAGAAATCATGTTCAATCGCCTCAAAGAGAAGATGAAGCAGAGAACCTGTTTGAAGAAGAAAAGTAATCCTAGAAGTTTGTGATTCCATGCTTCATCAAAGGAAACAAATATCCCAACGCCCTCTGCGACACTGGATCTTCAGTGAGCATTATGCAAAAGTCTATGGCAGATGATCTGAACCTAATAGTGGAACCCTCCAACGATTCATTCACATTCGTAGACTGCTCAAGAGTGAACTCAGGAGGGATGGTAAAAGATGTTCCAGTGTAAATCAACAACACCCTAGTCCCAATAGACTTTCATGTGATGGACATCAGGATAGATTGGAACTCTTCGCTATTACTTGGGAGAGCTTTCATGGCTATTATGGGATCCATATCCGACATGCAGTTAAACAGGTTGTATCTATCTGTAATTGAAAAAAATATCTTTTATGAACCTGTCAAAAACAAGAACAAGGCTACCCTGATCGAATTGTGTAATGATTCAGAGCTTGTGGCCACATACTTCTGCGATTACGAATGCAATGAGTAATTGGTAGATGGAGCATCGATCGACACCTAACTCCTTGAATTGATCGACAGTCCTGCACCCCGACAATCGATCGACACCGACCCTTCAGCATCGATCGACACCCATACCCCAGAACCAATCAACACTCACCATGCTGATTACAATCACAACCCAGCCTACATCGAATAAGATGAAAACTATAGAGAAGAAGAGATAATCGAGTACCAAGGACTTGCTATGGAAGAGGCTGGAGTTTTTCATATATCCCATGATATTAGGAAATCGACATCGATCGACGGCAACCCTTTGCCATCGCTCGATACTGAACACAAAGCAGAAACCGAACAAGATTCAGCAGAAGAACACGACAAAGTACCTGGTTATCTACAACCAGATGAGTTCAGTATTATGAGAGATCCAGATGGTCACGCAAGAGCAATGTATGGCAGAATTCTAAACGTCACGAAGGAGGATGTAGCAGATATACTTGCAATGGCCAATGGAGCTGGAAACCTTTTTGGGCACCGACCTGACTATCGAGCATCGATCGATGGTAACCATATAGCATCGATCGACACAGTTGGGCATGCCAAGGATACGCTGAAGCTTACAAAGAATATGATTCAGACGAAGCTGGCTGGGTAATGGACGCGAGAGTATGCAATCCAGCATCAACAATCGGCCTATCTTGACTATCAAACGAGACCCAGATCCTTCACTTGGACCAGAAGAAATAGAAGCTGGTTATCTCAGACCAGACGAGTTTTGAATTTTCAGAGATGTAGAAGTTCGTGCAGGAAGCCTTTATGGGAGGATTCTGACTCTCCCTAAGAAAGATGTAGCAGACACCCTTATTATGGCTGGACGATCATGAAATTTATTTGGACATCAAGAACAGCCATCGATCGACGCACAGATACCTGAATTGATCGTCCACGAGGAGCAGAAGCACGAGACATACAGCAGAGCAGAGATTGATGATATTGTGCCTAAGATCTACAAAGCTCAAGAGATGTCAATGGATGATTTCTAAATGAGGCTTGATGATATCTACTATCCTATAGATAAATGCCTAACAAATTTGACTACACACATAGATGAGATGAAGCAAGAAATGGATACTTTTCAAAGACAACATGCGAGTAGACCAGATAGAGTGACATCGATCGACAGAAACATCTTGCCATCGATCTATACTGAGTTTGACAGACAGCAGTCCACAGCAGAACAATACTTAGAAGATAGGTTCGATGAAATTGCTTTTTCTCAGAGCCTGATGAAGGAAGATATTCTCAGCAACTAGAGAAGATGTCAGACACTACAGCTACCAGACTTAGAATGCTCCAGCGCAGTATTGAAAACCTACAAAAAAGAATGCATTCACTTGAAGTTACTAAGGAGATCATAAAGAACGAGAAAATCAGAGGAGATGAGGCAATCGGGAACTTCATTGGTACATGGTTTCAGAAGAGAAAAGAAGATGTCGCCACTTTTTTTCCAAGTGTTGATCAACCTCCTTTTTAGTCAGAGCATTCACAACGTCGAGCTTAAAACTATTACCAAGCGCTGAGTGGGAGGCAACCCAATGTTTAGTAAGTTCTAGTTAGTTTTTATTCTTCATTTATTACTAATTTTCGTATTTATTTATTTCAGATTCTTCAAAAAAATAATGATCCGAGGAAGACAATCAGCATCGACAGACACTTGATCACTACCGATCAACGGAGTAAGCAACACATCGATCAATAGGCACTTTACTTTGTCGATCGACGGTCACCATCAACGAGCAAGTGTATCAGTTTTTCCTTGTTAAAATTGGTCCTTATGATTTATTTCTTCCCCAATCTCCGATTGTATAACACTGACGATAGTGTTGTTTAAGTCTGGGAGAGGTATTACTGATATTTGTTTTATTTTGAGTTTTATAAGAAATAGGAACTTACATGTTTAGCATCGATCGACACACATATCCTACCATCGATCGACGCTCTCTTACAGAGAGATGTATCGAGTTTTATACTTAAGCTATTTAAATATGATTTAATTTTTCTAACCAATCCGGGGCAGGTTACACTTGCTTAGAAATTTTGGAGGAACCGAAGATGATTTCCAACACTAATCCTGACATTATTTGCTTGCTTTGGGATTTTGTATACATTGAATCAGTCTCCTTCTGCAAGTCTGGAAGGTAAAAGTCTGTGTGCTTCTGATTCCCCTCTCTCTCCCCTTCAGCTTTAAAAAACGAGTCCAACAGGATTTGGTGGCTACAGCCATTATATCTTGATTCATATGATCCTAGAAAGAGATAAAATTCAAAAAGAAGTGAACATGATCTGGTGGCTACAATCATTAGAGCTTGATTCATGGAAGCCTATCCAATTATATCAGTCAATTAAAAATAAAAGGATACCCTCAAAAAGAAAGGAGACATTGACTGAGAAGAAGTGAGAAGAGAGAGAGGAAAGGATTCAGAGAAGGCTACCTGTGTGTTCAGATACTTGCAGAGGAAAGGATTCAGAGAAGTCTGTTTGCAGATTTGAAATGACCGTCGATCGATGGTATGCAAACGGCACCGATCAATGGCTTTCTTAGTGAAGCATTAAACAATCATATTTGGTTGGTTCACTTAGAGTCACTAGAACATTTTCTAGATTGTACCTAGTAATTTAAGCTCAACAGTATTTTGTTCAGGTAATGATCCTCTCTCGCAATTGTCAATTATCCTAAGATCAAGGTTCTAGGTAGCTAATCAAGAACACAAGCAATAAGTACAATTCTTATGATAGATCTAATAATCACCCTAACAATTATATTGTTTTGCTAATTCATCAAAACCATTAGTGAACCCTAAATCTAATAAGGTGAATATTCAGACGTAACTAACCATAACATAATCATAAACATGAAATAATGCATAAGATAAAGAATAGAGATTAAAAAGTGGGGTTCCCATATAAAGCTTGAAGAAGTCATGATCTTCTACCCAAAAACCCTAAACTATTATGTTTGTTATGAAAAGTATCAAAGCTTGTAAAAAGACTATTTTTTTTGCATAAAACACTAGAAAAGATCATATAAACTAGGTAAAACTAGTATAGGTGTAATCTTATAATTTCTGTGACTTGGGCTTCAAGTTAGGTACTTTATGAGTTGGGCTTTTGTGCATCGAACGTTGATCGACGGCAAGAGTGCATCATCAATCGACGCAATACTCTGTCTTAACTCGTACTTTGCTGAACCAATTACGGGGTTTCTCTCTCTCTCTCTCTCTGAGCTCCAAAACCCTCACAGTCTCTACAATGCTCCAATATGTACTTGCACCTGAAAAGACGCTAAAACACATCTTAGACACATATAGTAGACTCCAAATAGGGCCCATAACATGGTCTAAAAGTAGTAAATATTGGGACCTATCAGGATTCAGTAGGCACTCATAGCCCACATAGACCTCTCTCATCACTCTCATAAGCTCTAATCGCCCATATAGATTCTCACACTCTCTCATCGCCCACATAAGCTCTCTCTTAGCCCACGTAGCCTCCTCATCGCCATATTGCGTCAGACACTCTTTCATCTCCCAAATAAGCTCTCTATTAACCCACATAACTTCCTCATCACCCTCATAGCCCACATAGAGTGCTCTCATAGCCATCGTAGCCCAAATAGGCTCTCATCGCCCTCATGGAGCTACCTCATCACCCACAAGGCTTTCTGAGACTTTGTCAGATTCAGTGAGACTCTAACTGCATCGTCCGTTGAATTTTGATTAAAATGTCTCTCATTTCATCTCAACCAGAGTTTCATTGGGATTTTAAGGTAAAAACAACAAAGACTGGTTTTCTCGTAAAAGTTTGATCAGTCGTATACGACAATAATTTTTATCTTGACACCATTTCTGTCTCGGTTAATTGATTGGTATCCCTCATCCCATAATACCAACGATGTGGTAACAAAATCATATAAGTCAATGATTTCTCTGAAAAATAATCGTAAAAATTTTAAGACGAAAAACGGCCCAAGGCGCACTTATGATTCAAGGCGAGAATAGGGCAAAGTATAATGACGGTTGATTAGATTTTGGTAAGAGGATAAATAGAAAAGAAGACAATTATGAAACTTCCAAGATAGACTGAACTAGGTTCGGCTTGACCCTCAAAAGGCGTATGTAGGCAGCCTTTTATAAGGTCCATTCTGAAATCAATCAAAAAAAATTTCGTGTCTTTTTATGTCCTTCGCTAAAACGAGCTGTCACTTGCATATATTTCCTTTAAATAGGCGGCTATGCTAGTGAACTTAGGTCGGTTTTAGTGTCTATGTTATTTTCTTCCCTTTGTAATCTCGTTTTTATACAAAACCCACATATGTTTTCGTCTTCGGAACGCTCATACACGAATTCAGAATAAAGATCTACTTTTCTATAAATTTATTTTGTTTTCTTTTCATATTTTCTGCATTTATTTGATCAATTGTCGTCGGCCCTCACAGAGAATCCAAAACCGTGTTGGGGTCAAAATCGGTCACGACAAAATCAACGGCTTAAGTCCCCAAAAAATGTTTCTTCTGAGGTTTTGGTTCACTAAAGTTTTTAAATAACGATCAAGCCGCAAGGAGTAAGTCATCCTACGGTGAAGTCCCAAACTTGGCGTAAGGGTCTCCATGTAAGACCCGATCCTGGCCTTTCGACCCAACTGGACCAATCGCCTTACTTTGATCATTTCATTGCTTGTTTGATTCAATTTTAATTCATTTTATTTACTAAGTCATAATAGCATATGAGGTTCATAAACAAATAGACAGATAGCACAGCGGAATAATAAATAAGTTCATATGTATCACTCCAATTCATGTGGTCCGATACATAGTTTCTTAACAGTTTCATAAACAATAACTAATTCATCTCTAACTTCATCTAGCCACACGCCACACAGCCTTTCACTGATTGAGTCTTCACGGCTCCTTGGCTTGACCACAACCAATCTCAGATCCTGAAACCATAACCCATAAGCATTAATCATAACCGAAGACAGAACGGATAGATCCTATCATGCTTGGCTTGGTTCCTAGGTTCACGATTAACCTCAATCAACACATTCATAAAATATGTCCGACCTATCCACCATATCCCAAGTCATTCAACCAACCACCCCACATGACTTAGAATAGGCAGACAGTCCAGATTAAACAAACAGAAACACGATCAGAACCGTATCGACCACGAACCAGTCCGTCCAACCGAACAATGGTCTAGGTACGATCGGATACCCTTGAAGTCCGGCCCATTAGCCCAATGGACTCCCTTACCTGATCCGGCACTAGGCCTGGATCCAAACAACCGAGTATGGCCATTACCCAATCCGGATGGTATTACAACCGATCAGACCATGCGACCCATTACCCTGGCCAAACGACCGTGTACGTGTCCTTGCCCATGAACCGCGGACTGAACCATATGGACCGGACAGAACCTGCATCCATTGGTACCGTTTGGAACTCACACCCTTTGGTAACTTGCACCCTTTGGTACTCGCACCCCTTTGGTCGATGACACCCATTGGTCTATGGTACCTCTTGGTACTCGTAACCCTTGGTAAGTCATACCTCTTGGTTACTCACACCCTTTGGACTCTCATTACCTTTGGCACTCATGACCCTTGGTAACTCGTACCCTTTGGCAACTTGTACCCCTTGGGACTTCCCAAACGTTCAGACCAACCGGCCATACTTTGGCACAATCCAGACTGACCCGCATAAACGACCCTTGGTCTAGGTTGCGGTTGGGATGTGGATCGATTATGATCAGGATCAGAACCCATGATCTAACCATCACACCCCTTCGTGTATGAACAGAAAGAGAAGATGAAGAATGGATGGAATCAAGACTAAGAGGGATCAGATGCAACAATGGAACAACTCGGAACATCGGTTTGACCACAAGGGTGAACCGCATGCACCATGGAACCCACGGCCCATATCCTACCTTGGAAACCACATTAGGGTCTTCCTCGTTCTTCCCCTTATCAGACTTCCCCATCCCTGATCGGAAATCCTTTCCCAAACGATTACACTCACCGGAAAGATCACCACCACAATCGGCCCTCTTTTTGGCCGAGAACTCTCTCTCTTCTTCTCTCTCTCTCTCTCTCACGTTTTCTCTGAGTATTTTGCTCTGACACTGAATGAATAAAACGTGCAGGGAGGACCCCTATTTATAGAGGGCGAGGGGGTAAGTCTTGCCCCACGAACAGGCACGACTTGCTGGTGAAGGGGCACGAGTTGGTCGATAGGTTGCAACCCTTGACCACCCGCAACCCTTCGCCCATACCAGACCTTCATTGGGTCAATATCAAGACCAACCACGACCCAAACCCACCAGACTTAGCCCATGGCCTATCCCAAGGGTCCACAAGGTCCCAACCACCATGGCCTGACTACCCTGGCCCATCACCGGCCCGGAAGAGGACCAACTGCCCAGAACCCAAACACTCCGTCCAGCTGAGATGAGCTGATCCCCAGCTGGTCCAGATGACTGAGCTGGTAGCTCAGCTGAATAAGCTGACCTAGGTAGTGTTGAGCTGAGCTGAGCTTAGTCGAACTGTGTTCAGCTGGTCGAGCTGACCGTACACTCGGTCCAGCTGCCCAAACACTTGTTCCAGCTCTTCTAACTCGTTTCTCTCCCTCTCTTATGGTTAAGTCCTCATGACTTAACTCTATCCTGACCATGGAACGTTTTTAACTTGATGTAAATGATCCTCAGTTCATTTCCTCAAACCATGGTCAGTCACACAATCCTTATTCAGGATTGGGGGTGCTACAAGTCTCCCCCACCAGTAATGGATTCGTCCTCGAATCCGGATCGATTGTTTCCTCAGAAACAAACTGTTCAAACCACTCAGGATAATAAGCTTTCATTCGTGCCTCCATTTCCCAAGTGATTATTTTGTTCCCACTACAGTCCCACATGACCTTAATCATTTGGACTGTTTTCTTCCTTGTTGCTTTTTCCATCCGATCTATTATTCGAACCGGCCTTGTTTCTAAGGTTAGGTCCTTTCCTAAATCATCAGGAATAGCTGGAAGTATAACGTCTTGGTCCGGCAGACATTTCTTAAGTTGGGAGACATGGAATACAATATGAAATGCATCCATCTTGGCTGGCAAGTCTAACTTGTATGCCACAGCCCCAACTCTTTCTATGACCTTGAACGGCCCCAAGTACCTTGGATCCAATTTCCTTCTTCCGGAAATTCTGACCCTACCCTTAAAGGTAATCATTTTGAGGTACACTAAGTCACCAACATCAAACTCGAGATCTTTCCTACGTCGATCTGCATTGTTCTTTTGGCGGTCTTTTGCTTCCCTCATTTTATCCCTCAGAAATTTGATCTTGCCGGTTGTCTCTTCGACAATCTCCGGTCCGATCATACTACGCTCCCCCACTTGGGTCCAGCATAGGGGTGTCCTACATGGACGCCCATACAGAGCCTCATATGGCGACATGCCAATGCTTCTATGGAAGCTGTTGTTGTAAGCAAATTCTACCAGAGGTAGATGTCTTTCCCAGGAATCACCCCAGTCTAAGACGCATGCTCTCAACATATCCTCCAACGTTCGAATCGTACGTTCCGATTGTCCGTCCGTCTGTGGGTGATAGGCGGTACTCATGTTTACTCTTGTTCCTACGGCTTTCTGAAAAGCTCTCCAGAAATGAGTAGTAAAACGTGGTTCCCTATCAGATACTATACTTGCCGGGACACCATGTAATCGGAAGATCTCATCAATGTATATACGTACAATTTGATCGACCCCATCCGATTTCTTGATGGCCAGAAAGTGTGCTGATTTGGTTAGGCGATCAACCACAACCCAAACCGCATCTTTCTTATTCCTGGTCGTGGGAAACCCAGTCACAAAATCCATTGCGATGTGATCTCACTTCCATTCGGGGATAGGCAAGCTTTGTAATAACCCACTAGGAACCTGATGTTCTGCTTTGATGAGTTGGCAAGTAGGACACTTGGCCACCCATTCAGCAACATCAGCCTTCATTCGGATCCAATGATAGTACCTTTTGAAGTTCTGATACATCTTAGTCGCACCAGGATGGATCGAGAATTTAGACTTATGAGCTTCTCTCATAATCTCCTCTTTCAAGCCTTTATCATTTGGGACGCTGATTCGACCATGAACTAGGATGGTACCATCCTTTGCGGTTTGGTACTCCGTCCTACCATTCTGAGCAACCTTGATTAGGTTCTAATCCTTACCCTGGGCTAACCGGATTCGAGTAAGCAGGTCGGCCTGAATTGACCGCCTCCAACCCAAGTGGTTCGGCCACCTTGGTCAAGGAACTCAACTGCGGAGCACGGACCGTCCCTTCCGGGTCGTCCATCTCCTGATCGGCTGACCCATCG
This sequence comes from Moricandia moricandioides, assembly GCA_905132885.1. Taxonomy (NCBI): domain Eukaryota; kingdom Viridiplantae; phylum Streptophyta; class Magnoliopsida; order Brassicales; family Brassicaceae; genus Moricandia; species Moricandia moricandioides. The sequence goes on along the minus strand of CAJHQQ010000970.1, from coordinate 104,918 downwards.
ACTCGCCTCCGGCTTAATGCATCGGCCACTAAGTTAGCCTTGCCCGGATGGTAAGCGATGTCTAGATCGTAGTCAGCCACGAATTCCATCCACCTCCTTTGCCTTAAGTTTAACTCAGGCTGGGTGAATATATACTTCAGACTCTTATGGTCCGTAAGTATCTGAACCTTGGCCCCATATAAATATGAGCGCCAAATCTTTAAGGCGAATACTACCGCAGCCATTTCTAGATCATGGGTGGGGTAGTTTCCCTCATGTTTCTTCAACTGCCTTGACGCATAGGCGATGACCTTTCCATGTTGGGTCAGTACGCAACCTAGTCCGGTTATGGACGCGTCCGTATAGACCACATATGGTTGGTCGACCTCTGGGAGAACCAGAATGGGTGCGCTGGTCAACATGTCTTTGAGTGCAGAGAAGCATCTCTCACACTCCTCCGACCAAGTGAACTTAGCGTCCTTCCCGGTTAACCGCGTCATAGGCTGAGCCAAGCTTGCGAAACCTTTCACAAACTTTCGATAGTAACCTGCTAGACCAAGGAAGCTTCTAACTTCCGTGGCACTGCGTGGTCGGGGCCAATCCTTGATTGCCCTGATCTTCTCCGGATCCACTGATACGCCTTGATCAGACACGATATGACCGAGGAACCCAATGCTTTTCTGCCAAAAACTGCATTTGCTGAGTTTAGCATAAAGCTTGTGCTCTCGTAATCGTTCCAACACGGCCCTCAGATGTTTCCGATGAGATTCCTCGTCCTTGGAGTAAATCAATATATCATCTATGAAGATGATAACCGATTCATCCAAGAAATCCCGGAACAAGCTGTTCATCATTTTCATGAACGCAGCAGGTGCATTGGTTAGACCAAAAGGCATGACTACAAACTCGTAGTGGCCGTATCTGGTCCTAAATGCTGTTTTCCTAATATCGTTTGGTTCTATGGGAATCTGGTGATACCCTGAGGCCAAATCGATTTTAGAAAACCACTTGGCTCCTCTAAGTTGATCCAACAACTCGTCTATCCTGGGTAACGGGTACTTGTTTTTCACAGTAACCCGGTTCAACCCACGATAGTCGATACACAGACGCATGCTACCATCCTTCTTTTTCACAAAGAGGACTGGTGCACCCCAAGGGGAACTACTCGGACGTATGAACCCCTTCTCAAGCAATTCTTCCAATTGCTTCTTTAGCTCGGCCATCTCGGCCGGAGCCATCCGATACGGACTCTTGGACAGCGGTGCTGTCCCTGGTTCTAGTTCGATCGTGAATGGGTCCGACCTATCAGGGGGGACACCCTGTAGCGAACGGAACACATCCGGGAACTCAGACACCAACGGGTCCTCAGAAAGATCCTTTAGATCAACAGACTTGCCGTGCTCCATAGTGGTGATTGTGGCTAGAAAGCCCTCACAACCCTGACGTAGCATCCGTTCCGCACGGACTGCTGAAACCACTACTTCTCCTAGAGCCGGACTCAGACTTTGGTACTCAATCGGGTGAGGTCCAGTCTCCAATCGCACACGACCCTTGTGGCAATCGAGAGTGGCCCGATACTTTCCCAACCAATCCATGCCTAAGATCACCTTCTGATTCTTAAGGACGAACAACGATCAGATCCACAGGTAGATTCTTACCTTGGATCGTCACTGGGACATTTTGTCATAAGGCCTAGTGATTTCATGACTTGCCCACCGGCAGCCTTCACTAGCCTCAAATTATCCCCAGAATCTAAACAGAACAGACCCTTTCCGACCAGTTCTGGACTCACAAAACTATGTGTAGCCCCTGTGTCGAAAAGTACGTGTGTTTCCACACCACCGATCATGAGGGTCCCTAACAGAGACCCACATCAGAATAACCTAACCATTCTAGGTTCCAGACCAAGCATCACTACTTGTATTCACAGAGTTTCGTTCAGAAAGTTACCAGTGATCGATTCAAACGATCCAGAAGTACCGGCGTCCCGAGATAGCTCGTACACCCTTGGTGTTGTGGTCGGCCTACTCTGGGTCGACTTGTTCATGTCTCCTCGACCCTTTCCTTGTCCTCCCTGCAGCTTGGGACAATCCTTCTGATAGTGCCCACTTTTGCCGCACATGAAACAAGTCGTAGTACCGTTCCCACCAGATTGACCCTGGGTCCGGCTTGGTCGAGTGCAGTCCCGGATTGTGTGATCCATGCTGCCACATCGAACACAAGCCCCCATGGCCTTCCAGCATTCGCCTGGATGGCGTCTGCCACACTTAGGGCACTCAGGCCTATCTCCAGGGGCGTTACTCCCTTTGATCTGATCCCATTTCCTCTTATGGTCTCTAGTCTTACCGACCGGGGCAGACTGAGGCCGAACTTTAAGCTTAGCTTCCTCAGCTAAGTTGGACTCTAACAGAGCCATACGTTCCACCAACTCAGCTACGGTTTTGAAGGTTCGGATCGAGCAGTGAGTTCTCAGTTTGGGCCTTAAGCCTCTTATGAACCGATGAACCTGGACTGCCTCGTCCTCGAGTTTCCTTCCCACAAACCGTCTGAGCCGGTTGAACTCTTCCTCGTACTCCCGTACGGTTCTGCGGCCTTGTGTTAAGTCTAGGAATTTGGCTTCCAGACGGTCCCAAGCTTCCGTAGAGAAGTATTTGCGGTTGAATTATACTACAAATTCTGCAAAACTTTGGAGACTTCCATTGGTGCGCATATCTAAAGCCAACCACCAATTATGCGCATCCCCTTCCAGGAAGTGGATTGCGATGTCTCGCTTGTAATCCTCTTGGCAACGAGTAGAATTGAAGTTTCGGACTAGCCTACTCCTTCACTCGTCGTCCACTATGGGATCGGTGCTACCTAAGAAATGTCGAGTTCCCAAACGGGAAATGTGTTCCAACAAAATAAGATAGTCCAGCTTCCTTACAGCCCTTACGGGTGGTTCGATATCGACCACCTCGGCTGTTTCTTTGGTCACACCATTAGCTATGGGCGCCTCAGTGGGGGTAGCTTGACCAACAGATGAATTCACCAGAGGGGTGACCATCCGAGTTATAGCTTCCAACCGACTGTCCATACGTTTCATGGTTTTCCACATGTCCTTCATGGACGGTTCGACGATCTGGTTCATCGCGCCACTGATCGTACCTGTACGTGGGTCAACAGGGTAGTCCGCATTCGAGGATTCTGCGTCCTCATCACGGTCATGTTCCCTTACCATACCATTAGTTCGCCCATTAGCAAGGTTGGCCGGATCATCATTTACTTCCCTATCGATGTTACCTACAACCGGATCGGTTGGTAACTCGAGTGGGTTAACCTCATCAACCCATGGTTGGCTAGATTGTCTATCTGCCACCTTACTCTTCCGGGCTCGTCCAGATTTGCCCTTTCCAACCTTGGAATTTCAACAAGGTTAGTACCAAACATAGTATATCAGAGACAAGAATGCAATAGTCCCTAGACTAAGCAATCAAAACAACCTCACCGTGAGACCTGATCAGCTGGCTGCGTGTGTGGACTACCATAACCCAACTATCCTAGAATCAAGCATGCTCTAATGCCAACTTGTAAGACCCGATCATTGCCTTTCGACCCAACTGGACCAACTGCCTTACTTTGATCATTTCATTGCTTGTTTGATTCATTTTTAATTCTTTTATTTACTAAGTCATAATAGCATATTAGGTTCATAAACAAATAGACAGATAGCACAATGGAATAATAAATAAGTTCGTATGTATCACTCCAATTCATGTGGTCCAATACATAGTTTCTTAACAGTTTCATAAACAATAACCAATTCATCTCTAACTTCATCTAGCCACACGCCACACAGCCTTTCACTGATTGAGTCTTCACGGCTCCTTGGCTTGATCACAACCAATCTCAGATCCTGAAACCATAACCCATAAGCATTAATCATAACCGAAGACAGAACGGATATATCCTATCATGCTTGGCTTGGTTCCTAAGTTCACGATTAACCTCAATCAACACATTCATAAAAATATGTCCGACCTATCTACCATATCCCAAGTCATTCAACCAACCACCCCACATGACTTAGAATAGGCAGACAGTCCAGATTAAACAAACAGAAACACGATCAGAACCGTATCGACCACGAACCAGTCTGTCTAACCGAACAATGGTCTAGGTACGATCGGATACCCTTGAAGTCCGGCCCAATAGCCCAATGGACTCTCTTACCTGATCCGGCACTAGTCCGAGATCCAAACAACCGAGTAAGGCCATTACCCAATCCGGATGGTATTACAACCGATCAGACCATGCGACCCATTACCCCGGCCAAACGACCGTGTACGTGTTCTTGCCCATGAACTGAGGACTGAACCATATGGACCGGACATAACCTGCATCCATTGGTACCGTTTGTAACTCACACCCTTTGGTAACTTGCACCCTTTGGTACTCGCACCCTTTGGTCGATGACACCCATTGGTCTATGGTACCTCTTGGTACTCGTAACCCTTGGTAGGTCATACCTCGTGGTTACTCACACCCTTTGGACTCTCATTACCTTTGGCACTCATGACCCTTGGTAACTCGTACCCTTTGGCAACTTGTACCCCTTGGGACTTCCCAAACGTTCAGACCAACCGGCCATACTTTGGCACAATCCAGACTGACCCGCATAAACGACCCTTGGTCTAGGTTGCGGTTGGGATGTGGATCGATTATGATCAGGATCAGAACCCATGATCTAACCATCACACCCCTTCGTGTATGAACAGAAAGAGAAGATGAAGAATGGATGGAATCGAGACTAAGAGGGATCGGATGCAACAATAGGACCAATCAGAACATCGGTTTGACCACAAGGGTGAACCACATGTACCATGGAACCCACGGCCCATATCCTACCTTGGAAACCACATTAGGGTCTTCCACGTTCTTCCCCTTATCAGACTTCCCCATCCCTGATCGGAAATCCTTTCCCAAACGATTACACTCACCGGAAAGATCACCACCACAATCGGCCCTCTTTTTGGCCGAGAACTCTCTCTACTTTTGGTCCATTGTTGTCAACTCCATTGACGCCTTCTTGATGAGGATTATTCTGGTTGACATCCATTTCAAACTCCAACCTATCGAAAGGAATCAGTTGTTCTTCTCTTCTCTTTCTTGCTAACTCTCTCTCTAAACCCCTGATGTTATCTACTCGTGGAACAAGGTCTGTTGGTCATATGCTCCGCAAGTTCATACACCTGTGATTCAAAGAGAAATGAAGAAAGTGTGTCAGTAAGCAAATAAAAGAAAATAAGACTTAGTCTCAAGTTATGACTAAATCTCACTGTCACAATCAACTTGGAACTGGCAACGACGCCAAATTTGACAAAGGATTTTACTCTATCCTAATCAAAGTAGTATAGATGAGTGTCAATCCAATCCTAAATGATCATGATGCAATGAGAATGCAAGAATAAACTTAATCTAAGTGCAATCAATTTAGATGTGTGGGTGAAGTAACGAAATAACACAGGTGTGAAACTGGAATTATAAATCAATTGGAAGAACAAGAACCCATGGGCAAGGGCTTTGACTTTGGGTGATTTGGATCTAAGATAGACGGTTAACGTTATAAACAATTTGGTTCTACTAGTCTAGACGTACCATTAAACTAGTTCTTTGTAAAGATAAAAATTTGCTTTCAATCACTAAACATCAAATGTCTTTGGTCTAGTTAAATCAAGCAATCATTAAGACCAGGTCTATTGACTATCTAAACTTCCCTAACATCAATTGTCATTGGTTAAGCAAGTAAAGAGAATTATCGTTTTGGTTCAGATATTTCGTCGAACACCTTTCGGGTACAAATTGCCTAAGGATCTAGATTAAAGTGATCAAGTCTAATCTAGCATTAGAGATAAGCGATAATCATAGAACATAAAACATGAATAATCTAACACTAAACCTTCTAACCTATTACCTAATCACCCTAGATCACCATAACCCATGGATCCTACAGATGACTACTCACTAGCAAACATGATGAACTCAAAAACCATAGATGAATCAGAGTAAATCATTTCTAATGAACAAGAATAATCAATGAATCAAAATAAGATTATCAAAAGGATTCAAGATTCAATCTTCTTCACAAAGAGTATTCTATGTCTCAGATTAAAACCCGAATAATCTGAAAAACTAGGTTTAAAGAGTATATATAGTAGTTTGAAAACAAATTGGGTCAACCCAACAAGCCTGGGCCGAACCGTAAAAATCACAGCTTCAACGCCTGTAGCGACCATGGTTGGTCGCTAGGCTATGTCTCTACAGTCCCCGCACTACCCCTGTGGGTCTGTAGCGACCAAGGCTGGTCGCTACGCCTGGTCGCTATGGCATCCGCAAATCTCCTTTGGGTCTGTAGCGACCAAGGCTGGTCGCTACGCCTGGTCGCTATGGCATCCGCAAATCTCCTTTGGGTCTGTAGCGACCAAGGCTGGTCGCTACGCCTGGTCGCTATGGTATCCGCAGTTCTCATGTGGGTGCCTTGGTCGCTACGCCTGGTCGCTACACCCTCTTGCGCTCCAAACTCCACTTCTTTAGCCTCCATTGCCTCCAAACTCATCAATGAGCATCACCCATACCTGATATAAACAAATGTAATGGAATGCAACCTAAATATGCCTAAATGATATCCTATATGTCTGATATGCACCAAAAGAGATGACCAAAAACATGCAAATATGTATGATATCACAATCACCTTGAAATTGAATCAATATCATAGGAGTTATGATCAAAACGTGTTCTCATTTTCAACCAAAGTGATTCCAGTTTACCCTGTTTGGAGAGTTGACAGTTTCTTCATGATTTTTATCAAACCAGAATGAATCACGATGTAAGAAGCTAGATTTGGACTTATAAACATGCGGATAATCATCTGGAATTTGAGTCAATATCATAGGAGTTATAATGAAGAAGTTATGCCACTTTCAACCGACGTGAATCTAGTTACCCTATTTGGAGATTTGTTAGTTTCTTCTTGATTCTAATGAATCACGATGTTAGAAGCTTGATTTGGACTTAAAAACAAGTGAAAAAGCACCCTGAAATTGAATCAATATCATAGGAGTTATGATGAAGAAGTTATGTCACTTTCATCAGAAGTGATTCTAGTTTACCATTTTTTGGAGATTGGGTAGTTTCTTCTTCATTCTAATCAAACCAGAATGAATCACGATGTAAGAAGCTAGATTTGGACTTATAAATAAGTGGATAATCACCCTGAATTTTAATCAATGTCATAGGAGTTATAATGAAGAAGTTATACCATTTTCAACCGCCGTGATTCTAGTTTACCCTGTTTTGTGATTTGACAGTTTGTTCTTGATTTTAATCAAACCAGAATGAATAACGATGTAATAAGATTGATTTGGACTCATAAATAAGTGGAAAATCACCCTAAAATTGAATCTATATCATAAGAGTGATGATGAAGAAGTTATCTCACTTTGAACCAAAGTGATCCCAGTTCACCTTGTTTGGAGATTTGGAAGTTTCTTCTTGATTCTAATCGAACCAGAATGAATCATGATATAAGAAGCCAGAGTTAGACTTATAATTATGTGTAGAATCACCCTGAATTTGAATCAATATCATATGAGTTATGATGAAGAAGGTATACCACTTTCAACTGACATGATTCCAGTTTATCCTATTTGGAGATTTGACAGTTTCTTCTTGATGCTAATAACACAAGAATGAATCAGTATGTAAGAAGTGGAATATCACCTTGAAATTAAATCAATATCATAGGAGTTATTCCAGTTTATACTGTTTGGAGATTTGGTAGTTTCATCTTGACTCTAATCAAACCAGAATGAATAACGAAGTAAGAAGCCTGATTTGGACTTATAAATATGTGGAGAATCACCCAGAATTTGAATCAATATCACAGGAGTTATAATGAAGAAGTTATCCCACTTTCAACCGACATGATTCTAGTTTACCTTGTCTGGAGATTTGTCAGTTTCTTCTTCATCCTAATTAAACCAGAATGAATCACGATGTAAGAAGCTTGATTCGGACTCATAAATAAGTGGAAAATCACCTTGAAATTGAATCAATATCATAGGAGTTATGCTGAAAAAGTGTTCCCACTTTCAACCAAAGTGATTCCAGTTTACCCTTTTTGGAGATTTAATAGTTTCTTCTTGATTCTAATCAAACCAGAATAAATCATGATGTAAGAAGCTTGATTTGGACTTATAAGTATGTGGAGAATCACCCTGAATTTGAATCAATATCATAGGAGTTATGATGAAGAAGTTATCCCACTTTCAGCCGAAGTGATTCTAGTTTACCCTGTTTGGAGATTTGGTAGTTTCTTCTTGATTCTAATCGAACCAGAATGAATCACGCACGGGAAATAACCCTGAAATTGAATCGATATCATAGGAGTGATGATGAAGAAGTTATCCCACTTTCAACCCAAGTGATTCCAGTTTACCCTGTTTGGAGATTTGGAAGTTTCTTCTTGATTCTAATCGAACCAGAATGAATCACGATGTAAAAAGCTAGATTTAGACTTATTAATATGTGGAGAATCACCGAGAATTTGAATCAATATCATAGGAGTTATGATGAAAAAGTTATACCACTTTCAACCAACGTGATTCTAGTTTATCTTGTTTGGAGATTTGGCAGTTTCTTCTTGATTCTAATTAAAACAAAATGACTCACGGTGTAAGAAGTTTGATTTGGACTTATAATTAAGTAGTAAATCACCCTGAAATTGAATAAATATCATCGGAGTTATGATGAAGAAGTTATCTCACTTTCAACCGAAGTGAATCCAGTTTTGCATGTTTGGAGAGTTGGAAGTTTCTTCATGATTCTGATCAAACCAGAATGAATTATGATGTAAGAAGCTATATTTTGACTTATAAATATGTGGATAATCACTATGAATTTGAATCAATATCATAGGAATTATGAGAAAGAAGTTATACCACTTTCAACCAACGTGATTCTAGTTTACCTTGTTTGGAGATTTGACAGATTCTTCTTGATTCTAATCAAACCAGAATAAATCACGATGTAAGGAGCTTGATTTGGATACATCATAATTATGATCAAAAATTTATGATCAAAACGTGTTTCCACTTTCAACCAAAGTGATTCTAGTTCACCATGTTTGGAGAGTTGGCAGTTTCTTCATGATTTTAATCAAACCAGAATGAATCACGATGTAAGAAGCTAGATTTACCCTTATAAACAAGTGGATAATCATCCTGAATTTGAATGAATATTATAGGAGTTATGATGAAGAAGTTATGCCACTTTCAACCGACGTGATTCTAGTTACCCTATTTAGAGATTTGGCAGTTTTTTTTTGATTCTAATAAAATTAGAATATATCAAGATCTAAGAAGCTTGATTTGGAATTACAAATAAGTGGAAAAGCATCCTGAATTTAAATCAATATCATAGGAGTTATGATGAAGAAGTTATCTCATTTTCAGCAGAAGTGATTCTAGTTTACCCTTTTTGGAGATTTGGCTGTTTCTTCTTCATTCTACTCAAACCAGAATGAATCACCATGTAAGAAGCTTGATTTGGACTTATAAATATTTGGAGAATCACCCTAAATTTTAATCAATATCATAGGAGTTATAATGAAGATGTTATCCCACTTTTAACCAACGTGATTCTAGTTACCCTATTTGGAGATTTGGCAGTTTTTTCTTGATTCTAATAAAATTAGAATGAATGAAAATCTTAGAAGCTTGATTTGGACTTACAAATAAGTGGAAAAGCATCCTGAATTTAAATCAATATCATATGAGTTATGATGAAGAAGTTATCTCATTTTCAGCAGAAGTGATTGTAGTTTACTCTTTTGGAGATTTGACAGTTTCTTCTTCATTCTAATCAAACCAGAATGAATCACGATGTAAGGAGCTTGATTTGGACTCATAAATAAGTGGAAAATCACCTTGAAATTGAATCAATATCATAGGAGTGATGATGAAAAGTTATCCTACATTTAACCAAAGTGATTCTAGTTTACCCTATTTGGAGATTTGACAGTTTCTTCTTGATTCTAATCAACCCAGAATAAATCACGATGTAAGAAGCCAGATTTGGACATATAAATATGTGGAGAATCACCCTGAATTTGAATCAATTTCATAGGAATTATGATGAAGAAATTATACGACTTTCAACTGACGTGATTCCAGTGTATCCTGTTTGGAGATTTGGAATTTTCTTCTTGATTCTAATCAAACCAGAATGTATCACGATGTAAGAAGCTTGATTTGGGCTCATAAATAAGTGTAAAATCACCTAAAAATTGAATCAATGTCATAGGAGTTATGATGAAGAAGTTATCTGACTTTCAACCGAAGTGATACCAGTTTATCCTTTTTGGAGATTTGCCAGTGTCTTCTTTATTCTAATCAAACAAGAATTAATCACGATTTAAAAAGCTATATTTGGAATCATATATAGTGGAAAATCACCCTGAAAATGAATCAATATTATAGGAGTGATGATGACGAAGTTATCCCACTTTCAACCAAAGTGATTCTAGTTTACCATGTTTGGACATTTGGCAGTTTCTTCTTGATTTTAATCAAACCAGAATAAATCACAATGTAAGAAGGTTGATTTGGACTCATAAATATCGAAAATCATCCTGAATTTGAATATTAAAGTAAATGAAGAACAGAATGAAGAACAAGAGAGAGATCAAGGAGATAGAAGGGTGAAACTCGACACAAGAGAGAGAAAAAGAGTAAAGAAGCATCAATTTCCTTGATTAATTCTGGTCTAAGGCATACAATATAAATATACTAAACTTGGTGAAACAAGACAAGAAGGAAATATTAACAAATGTGGTATGGCCGAGGGACAATGACATGAAGAACACAGAAGAAAGAGAGAGAGAGAGGGAGTGATTTTCGTAGAGAGGAGAGAGGGGAGAGTAAACTAAAAAAGAGAGGAGTGATTCTACTTACCAAAAAGGGTTACTAGGTACGTACTATAAATAAACAAGGCAGGAGACATAGAAGAATATAATAGGGTTTTGGCCTTCTGCCATAAGAGGGCAAGGAAGGCCGGACAGACCAACAGAAAGGGACAGGTCCATTGTCTGAATTTAAACTTAACCCAGCATGTGACCACCTTCTCCAATAGCTCTCCTCTTCTCTTGCCGACCTGAATACTATTTAAATAAGTCTCCCCTTTGTTACTGGAACCAGGCAGATGAGAAGCTTTTCCCTGAAGTTAGGTTTAGGTCAAATATATGTCAAAATGTACGGACAGTCTTGCATTCCAAGTAAGCTCAGATTTGCTTCTTCTTCAAGTGATCTCAGATCCTCTCTTCTTCTTATCTATTAATTTCCTTTGTCAATACTCCCCCTCAAGCTTAGCCATACAATATGGTTAAGCTTGGACACAATGAAGACATCCCTCATTAAAACCTTTATGTGCAAAACCCAATGGGATAAAAACACACAAAGGAAAAAGAGGAGATGTCTCCATGCAAGGAGAGTTAATGATATGTAAGGTCTCTGAGTCCCAATTTAGAATGAATGAACTCACAGACTTTGGTACTTGCCGCCTTGGTAAATATGTCAGCCAACTGATCTTCACTTCTGGTGTAGCAAGGTAGGATGATTTGTTTCTCTACAGCTTGTCTAACCTTGTGACAATCTACCTTAATATGTTTGGTTCTCTCATGGAACACTGAGTTGCTTGCAATGTGAATAGAAGCTTGGTTATTACAGTGCATGGTGATTGGTGATGTAGTCTCAATTCCCAAGTCACTTAGCAATCCCTTGATCCAGATCAACTCTTTGGTGAACTTCCTCATATCCCTATACTCAGCTTCAGCACTTGAACACGACACAACCTTTTGCATCTTGCTCTTTCAAGTTACCTCCAATAAAGGTGCAATATCTAGTTGTTTTTATTCTATCAATTATGTCTCCTGCACAATCAGCATCACAGTAGCCAACAAACTCTGAGCTTCCATTGCAAGCCATCCAAAGTTCTTGACCAGGTGCCTCCCTCAGGTATCTCACGATCCTCTCCACCATGTTCCAGTGATGGACTTTAGTCGCCTGCATATGTTGGCTGACTTGATTCACAGCAAAGCATATATGTGGCATAGTGATGGTTAGGTAGATGAGCTTCCCAACCATTCTTCTATACTGTTTGACATCATCATGGGGCTTGTCTTCAAAGTCCCCCTCTCTGAGTACTTTGTAGCCTTCTTCCAATGGTTTTTTAGCTTGTCTCCCTCCAAGGTTTCCTGCCTCAGTTAAAAGATCAAGTGTGTATTTCTTTTGAGATAAGAAGAGCCCTCTTTAGAGCGGCATACTTCAATCCCAAGGAAATACTTGAGTTTCTTTGATGCCTTCTTGGTCACTTCCTGTGATGATTATATCATCAACATAGACCAGCATGACCACAATTCCTCTTGGACTAGGTAGTGTGAACAAGGTGCGATCAGCCTCAGATTTCCTGAAGCCTCTTCCATTCAGGTAGTACTTAGCTTGTGGTACCATGCCCTAGGTAAAATGTTTAGAGAATAATAGAAATGTGAGTGATGAAAAAGATAGAAGAGAGAATGAGATAGATTTGTAGAGAGACTAATGTAGTATCATGATGAACTTATAAGAACTTATAAGAAATTATAAAGAATAAGCTGAGAAAATGTTTTCGTGTATTGATAGATGGGAGAGATTACAACTTATATAGACAGAAGAGTAAAGCTTGGTAAACGGTTGCAAGGGCTACTCGTGTGTGGTCAATGCAATGAGGGGCGTCTTGTTTGAACGAGTGGCCTCTAGTGGCTCACACGCTTGATGCCAAGAGCATGTTGACCAGATGCTCGTCCCCTTTACATCCATCATGGCGCGCCAATGTCTCTTATCCAAAACCTTATCCCTCAATGGATCCATATCAAACCTTCTCTTCCGGATAAAGTCTTCGTCCATACCTTGGTAAGTCTTCTTGTTTACCATTTCCATCACAGTAACAATGTTGTACGGGTAAACTCATGTCCGTACACATTTCCCTATTTTTGCACAACTTCAAAATGTGGTTAATAGTCGAATGGAAGCGTTTTGGTCGAGTGGTCCGTACGGTCGATCGTACAGTCCATACTGTCCGTACCACTTGACCCATTTTCGACCATTCACCATTTGATCTCATTTTCTCCCAAGCTTCTCTTAGGTATATGTAACCTCTCCACATTTCAACACTCCTCCTCAAGATAGACCATAGGGAGTGGTCTAGCTTGGAATGGCTATGAGATCTCCCTCATTAAAAACCTCATCAAAGAAAACCCTTTTGGGACAAAACCTTAATGAGAGAAAAAGAGTGAAGACCTCATTACCGAGAATATTAGTTGCTAGGAGTAAGATCCAGTATTCCAAGTCTGGTATGAATGGACTCAATGATCTTCTATCTTGCTGCCTTAGTGAACACATCTGCCAACTGATCTTCACTCCTAGTATTGCATGGTAAGATAACTCCCTGGACTATCATCTGCCTTACTTTTTGACCATCCACCTCAACGTGTTTAGTCCTCTCGTGGAACACTGAGTTGGTAGAAATGTGGATGACTACTTGGTTATCATAATGCATAGTCATTGGTGTGGCATGTTCAATGCTCAAATGTTTCAGTATCCCATTGATCCAAACTAGCTCATTGGTTAGCTTCAGCATTGCCCTATACTCAGCCTCAACACTGGAACAAGACACCACCTTCTGCTTCTTGCTCTTCCAAATGACAAGGTTTCCTCCAATGAAGGTGCAGTAGCCAGTTGTGGAATTCCTATCCGCCCTATCACCAGCCCAATCAGCATCATAGTATCCTACCACTTCAGTGCTCCCATTGCATCCCATCCAAAATCCTTGGCCAGGTGACCCATTGAGATAGCTCAAGATCCGGTCCACCATACCCCAATGATGTTGCTTTGGGACTTGCATGTGTTGACTCACCTGATTTACAGCAAAAAAATGTCAGGACGTGTAATGGTTAAGTATATTAGCTTGCTAACCATCCTCCTATAGAGTTTGGGATTTTCAAATGGTCGACTATCTTCAATCTCCCCCTCACGTGGGACTTTATACCCATCCTCCAGGGGCATCTTTGCTGCCTTTCCTCCAAGCTTACCTATATCTTTCAAAAGATCAAGTGTGTATTTCCTTTGGGTCAATCCCAAGAATTTATTTCATTTCCCCTAAATATTTGATTTCAAATACAGACTTAAGAAAGTCTTTTGTAGCTTGTATACCTTTTTTTTCACTTCCTGATATGATGATATAATCAACATAAACTAGAAGGACAACCATACCTGAGGCAGTGGCAAGAGTGAATAGGGTGTGGTCAAGCTCAGACTTCCTAAAGCCTCACCCATTCAAGGTAGTGCTCAACTTGTTGTACCAAGCTCTTGGAGATTGCTTTAGACCATAAATGGCCTTCTTCAGCCGTAGCACATTTCCTGGCTTGACTAGACCTTCCAGACCTGGTGGAGGATGCATGTACACCTCATCATCTAGTTCCCCTTGAAGAAAAGCGTTCTTCACATCCATTTGCCACAAAACCCCATTCAAGATTGATTGCAATGGACAAGACAATTCAAATTGTATGGAGTTTGGCAACTGGTGCAAATGTATCTATGTAGTCCTCTCCATATGTTTGAGTGAATCCTCTAGCAACCAGTCTGGTTTTCTTCTTATCAATCTTTCCATTTGGCAAGTACTTGATTGTGAAAATCCATTTACTTGATATTGCCTTCTTCCCCTTTGGTAGTTCACTCTCATACCAAGTATCATTTTTAATCATAGGATCAGCCTCGTCAGCAACTGAATTCCTCCATTGGTTATCAGTCATAGCTTCCTCTTATGATTTTGGTATGTGACTTTCATCCAGACTGGTAATGAAGGCCCAATGCTCACTAGGGAACTCAGCAAATGAGGAAACAGCTTGACTCGGATGAGCTATAGCTTGAGCATTGTAGTATACTCTAGTATTGACTCAATTTGATGGAGGGTTCCTTACTCTGGTACCTCTCCTCAAGGGAACCACCGAAGGTTAAGCCTGGTCTTCATTCATTTCCAAACCCTCTTCCTCAGGTTCATAGTCTTCATTTTGCCTATCTTCATTCATCCTTCCTGGACCAGGACTCCTTTCATGGGTCCCTGCTCCAGGACTCCCTTCATATGTCTCAGCTTCAGTATCATTTCCCCCCTCATGATCAAGGTGGGATGGTGGTTCTTCAGCTTCAGGTGGACTAGGGGTTTCATGCCTCTTCTGATCCTGGGTTAAGTTGATCCCAAGACCCTCCAGAATTATCCTAAGCTTCCTGCCTTATCAAATGCTTGAGAGGTCCTTTAGATCATCCCATATTTTTTTCTTCAAAGTATCCTCTTTACTCCACAAATCTCACATCCCTTGACACCATGACACTTATTGTCTTTGGATCAAAACACTTATATCATTTATGCGTTGTGGATTACCCAATGAACATAGCTATAGTACTCTTTGGTTCAAGCTTGTTCCTCATTTCCCCAGGTGCCAGCACAAAATACAAGCATCCAAACACACGTAGATGGTTGAGAGCTGGCTTGTTTTTGTTCAGAACCTGAAAGGGTGACATATCCTCTAAGATTCTGGTTGGTATCCTATTGATTAGATAGCAAGCATACATCACAGCATCACTCCATAACCTCTTGAGCACATTGCTTTGAAACATCATGGATCGAGCTACTCCCATAAGGTGTCTATTCTTCCTTTCTGCCACTCCATTTTGTTTAGGTGTGTACGGACAACTTGTATGATGCAGGATCCCATGTTGAGCTAAGTGTTGCTTGAACGCATGGCTTGTGTATTTCCCACCATTATTTGATCTGAAAATATTAAGCTTGGCGTTATAATGGTTAGAAACATAAGCTTGAAAGTTCTTAAATGCAACAAGCACCCTATCCTTTGTTTGAATAAGTGTTATCCAGCTGTATTTGAATTTTTTATCTATGAATGAAACAAAATACTTATAGTTCTCTCTAGATAAACAAGGAGCAGTCCAAACATCAGAATGCACAAGATCAAAGCAATTTTAATATATAGTTCTTCATTTCTGAAAAACTGTCTTACAATGTTTACCTAAGATACATGCTTCACATTCATTATTTTTAAACATGACACCTTGTAACATTAAGTTTAAGGCTCTAACATGAGGATGGCCTAATCTAGCATGCCATAATGCATCATTATTCAAAGTGGAAACATAACTAAATGAGTAGCTAGAACTAGGAAAAGTAGTAATGTCTTCAAGCATGTAAAGATCTCCCTTGGTTACTCCTTTCCCAATCAACTTACTGCTCTCAATATCCTGAAACTTCACATCATTAGGACTAAATAGAAATTGCATTTCAAATCAGTAGTGCATTTCTTAACAGATAGCAAGTTTGAAATGAACTCATGCATTTAAAAGGCTCTAGACTATTTATCAAACATATTCAGTTTACCAATCCTTTTTATTGCTATCCTATCACCATTGGCAATCATCACATGACCATGAGCCGGTTATATGTCCTTTGAAAGACAAGTTTCACTGATAATATGGTGAGAAGCACCAGAATAAACTATCAAAGGTTTGTTTAAAAAAGCAACCATGTACTTAGATGATTCTACTTCAACAATATAGGAACTAGGTGATTCATTCCTAGCATTTGAATGATAAAGAGTACTAATCAACCTAGATGCAGCATAAGAGAACCCAAGGGTGTTTCCGATTGAATTACCATTCTCCTTGAGAGCTTTGATTAGAGCATCTATGGCTGACCTTCTGACTAGATCATGCTCCAAGTTCTTTCCAGGAGTATGCTAAGAAGCTAAGGCCTTTCCTTCCCCTTCATTCTTGCTCAAACCAGTACCAGAAGGGCTGGATTCACTTGCTTCAGCTGAAAGGTGAGCTCTAGCTTCCCTTTCTTCATGAAACTTTTTGGTTTGAGGTGTGGGTGAAGGATCCATCACTGACTCCTCTTGTGCCTTGGCTTCTTGCAGTAATCACAGTTTCCACCAAACCTTCTTTCCTCACCATACCTCCTTTCCTCAGGGTTGTACATTGCCTTGTTAGCTTGAGTGAATTCAGCCTTGTTTGCTAAGGAAATATCACATATTCCTCCAAACAATCCGTGTGATCCTTCTTCCTTCTAGATCTGAGCACACACTTCCTCCAAGGATGGCAGCTTGGATGACCTCAAGATATGCTTGATCAGGTCGTTGTATACTTGATTCAAGGTCAGCAATAAGCCAAAGACTTGATCTTTCTCTCACCTTTCCATGATGATCTCTTGATCAATGGTATGTGGCCTTAACATCTCAAGTTCAGACCATAAAGCTCTGAACTTTCCCAAGTGCTTGGTAAACTATACCTCTTCTTGCACAAGTGTATTGATGGCTCTCTTTACCTCAAACACACGGCTCAGATTTGGATGTGTTCCCATAGACCTTCTGGAGTGTCTCCCACAGGTATTTTGCTGTCTCAGAGTAGCTGTAAGCTTCAAGGATTGAGGTTTCAAGAGAAGCTTGCAACATAGTTACCACAGTCATATCTTCTTGTACCCATTTGTTTTCATCAGCAAGAGCAAGCTCAGTTGCTCCTCCTTATTTTCCAGACACTGGTTTTGGAGGACCATCCATGATGCGATTCCACAAACCCTTGCTCCCAGTCGCCGTTTTCACCAGTCTTGACCACAACAGGTAGTTCCCACTACCCTTCGAAGTAACTGGTATCACAATTGCCTTGTTTCCTTCCAAGTTGTTCTTGAGTTACCCAAATCTTAGAAAGCTTGAATCTTTGAATGAAGCTGAAGAACACTTGGGATTAGAACCCAGAACGTGAGCAACTGGCTCTGATACCATAAAATGTTTAGAGAATAATAGAAATGAGAGTGATGAGATAGAAGAGAGAATGAGATAGATTTGTAGAGAGACTAATGTAGTATCATGATGAACTTATAAGAACTTATAAAGAATAAGCTGAGAAAATGTTTTCGTGTATTGATAGATGGGAGAGATTACAAATTATATAGACAGAAGAGCAAAGTTTGGTTTTAACGGCTACAAGGGCTACTCGTGTGTGGTCAATGCAAGGAGGAGCGTCTTGTTTGAACGAGTGGCTCTAGTAGCTCACACGCTTGATGCCAAGAGCATCTTGATCAGATGCTCTTCCCCTTTACAGCTAGCTCCATCCTCGCGCGCCAAGGTCTCTTAGCCAAAACCTTATCCCTCAATGGATCCATATCAAACCTTCTATTCCGGATAAAGTCTTTGTCCATACCTTGGTAAGTCTTCTTGTGTACCATTTACATCATAGTAACAATGTTGTACATGTAAACTCCTGTCCGTACACATTTCCCTATTTTTGTACAACTTCAAAATGTGGTTAATGGTCGAATGGAAGAGTTTTGGTCGAGTGGTCCGTACGGTCGGCCGTACAGTCCATATCGTCCGTACCACTTGACCCATTTTCGACCATTCACCATTTGATCTCATTTTCTCCCAAGCTTCTCTTAGGTATATGTAAACTCTCCACATTTCAACACTAGGAGACTGCTTCAGTCCATAGATTGCCTTCTTGAGTCTGAGAACATTTCCAGGTTTAACCAACTTCCCAAGGCCAAGAGGTGGGTGCATGTAGACCTAATCTTCTAACTCTCCTTGAAGGAAAGCATTCTTGACATCCATCTGCCACAGTTCCCATTCCAGGTTGGTTGCAATAGATAAGATAATCCCGAATTGTATGGAGTTTGGTTATTGGGGCAAATGTATCTACATAGTCTTCTCCATAGGTCTAAGTGAAGCCTCTGGCAACTAGTCTTGACTTCTTTCTTTCTTCCTTGCCATTTGGTAAATACTTGATAGTGAACACCCATTTGCTTGAAACTGTCTTCTTTCCCTTTGGGAGTTTATTTTCATACCAAGTATCATTGATGATCATAGCATTTGCTTCATCATCAAGAGAGCCTCTCCATTCCTTACTCTCCATTGCTTCCTCATAAGACCTTTGATGTGATCATGGACAAGCTCAACAATGAAGATGATGAACCTAGGAATGCATCTATGGACCAACCAGCTGATGAAGATGCCTTTGCCATTCCAGAAGGTCCCATGACTTGATCAAGAACCAAGAAACTTAATGAAGCCATTGGAGGATTACTTAGATCAGTTTGGAAACAAGAAGAAGGTCTGTGACAAAGATTGATGATCCGAGATACTTTGATCACCATTCAAGCTATCTCCACATCAAGTTGAGTTAGTACTTAGGCAAAGTACTTGTGTGTGCTCTTTTCCTGGCTCTCGGTTTTGTCCCAAAGAGGTTTTACGGAGGAAGATTTTTAACGAGGCCCAAGCTACTTTACACATTCCTAAGTGCTAATATCGGTCCAAGCCTAAGAAGACTACATTATCTATTTTATCTTATATTATGTTTATCATATAGTTTATATGTTATGTTTATTTTTGAGACCAAGGAGCGTGTTCTTTTCTCTATATAAACTCGTGCAAACCCTACTCTTAAGCAAATAATCTTTTATCTAAAACTCTTCGTTCTCTTGACTGCTTGACGAGTTATCTTGTGTTCTTGTTGGTGTGTAATATCCGACAATCAAAGGGTGTCTATCTTGGTGTGTCATATCCGATCTAGCCATCTAGGAGTATCAAGGAGTCTATCCGCAAGCCTTTGTGTCACCAAACGATCCATCACCTTGAGAGAATTGAGTCTTTGACTCGTTTCATCAAGGATCTATCCCCCCCCCATCAACCGGAGTGGTGACATGAAGACAAACAATGAGAAGATGGGTTTCAAATCATTATGGTCAGTACACTTGTACGGATGGGTTTCCTTAACCTAGCTTGGTGTCTAAGGAAAATATTGGATCCGTCTAAGCATAAATATCTATTGGGGACCTCCCCAAGACTCATGAATCATTTAAATAATGGAGGAGGACGTTGGGACTAAGCTACAAAGAAAGATCACATGTTCTGGTCAAGGAGGAGAGAGGTTGGAGAGAGGTCACTATCTTTCCTTCTGTCTGAGCTAGTTTTGTCTTCTTGGTAGCTCTTTTTTATTTTCTCTTTGTCAAGTTGTGTCTTTTCTTGGCCTATATTAATATTGTATCCAGAACCAAAATATGCAAGAAATTCATTTTCCTCAATTCTCAGTCTCTCTCTTTAATTTCGTCACTCTCTCTCCATATTCTCATTTTCTTCATCTGAACTCTCCTTAAATGTCATGGTATCAGAGCATATAAGCTCATGAAACATATTCTATACACTATTCTCTACTTCTTTTCATTTCACTTCCGCAAATATCTCACTTTCCTCTGATTATTTTCAAAATTTCTTGTTGTTTTCCCTATGTTCTTGAACTGTTCTTGAGTTGTTCTTGTTGTTCTTAAGCTGTTCTTGCGGTTCTTGAGCTGTTCTTGTTGTTTCTGATGGAAAAATAAAAAATGGTGGTCATTCCAGTTACTCTTAAGGGAGCTAACTATTTTCAGTGGTCAAGGCTTGCAAAAACTGCTCTTAGAGGCAGAGGTCTCTGGGAATCTGTTGTTGGAGGCAAGAACTCAAAGAACACCATCCTAGGAGAGGATGGCAAAGAAGTGGTGGTCGCTGCTGATGAAGATGGAAAGAGGGATCAGGATGACCTCATGGTACTGTTTATCATTCAGAACAGCCTTGAAGCCTCAATCTTAGAAGCTTCTCCTACTGTGAAACTTCCAAGGAGCTATGGGACACACTCCAGAAGGTGTATGGCAACATATCCAACATAAGTAGAGTATTTGAGGTCAAGAAAGCCATCACTACTCTTACTCAAGAGGACACTGACTACTCTAAACATTTTGGGAAGTTCAGATCATTGTGGGCAGAGCTGGAGATGTTGAGACCAGCTATTGTTGACCATGATATGCTCAATGAGTGGAAAGAATAAGATAAGGTCTTTTCCTTGCTGTTCACTCTCAATCCAGGGTATAGCGACCTAATCAAGCACATTCTAAGGAATGATAAACTTCCATCACTAGAAGATCTGTGTTCTCAGATTCAGAAAGAACAAGGCTCAGTGGGTCTCTTTGGTGGCAAAGGAGAGCTTATCATGGCAAACAAAGCTAAAGGAACAGAACACAAAGCTGAAGGTGTGGCTAACAAGGGCTTCTACAAACCAGAAGATAAGAAGATTTAGGTGTGTGATCACTGCAAGAAGAAGGGTCATGACAACGACAAGTGCTGGATTCTTCACCCACACCTCAAACCTCAGAAGTTCATGACACCATATGCTGATGCAAGAGCACATTTCTCTGGTGAGATGGGAGAACCATCTACCCTTATGCGCTCCATGGCTTCTGGTGAAGGAAAGGCACTTACATTCAGTTGGCTGCTGTGAGGACTACACAAGATGAGCCCATCATGAGGTCAGACCTTGATGCTCTCATCAAAGCCCTCAAAGAGTCTGGTAACACCCTTGGTATCTCCCTTAATGCATCATATAAATCGCCTAGTTCCCTTATTACTTCACTTAATGCATCTAGTAGTGTTAAGCCTCTAGTTATAGACTCAGGATCTTCTCACCACATGATTAGTGATGCTAGGTTGATCAGTAATGTAGAGTCTGTCCTAGATAATGTCATGATTGAAAATGGAGATAAAATTCCAATTCAAGGTGTAGGAACCCTTAAACTATTTAATAAATATACCAAAGCCTTTTACATGCCAACATTTGCTTCAAACCTATTATTTGTTAAGAAAGCTACCACTGATTTAAACTGTAATGTGATCTTCGGTCCAAATGAGGTTGAGTTTCAGGATATTGAGACACTTAAGTTAATTGGAAAAGGTGTTACAAAGAAGGACTTGTACCTACTTGAAGACATCAAGGCTGATTCAAATATATCTTCTTCTTTTAGTTCAATTCCTGTTTTAGATTATGATGTGTTATGGCATGCTAGACTAGGCCATCCCCATTCTCGTGCACTGAACATTCTACTTCCGGATTTTTTTTTTTTAAATGATGGCTGTGAAGCATGTATCCTTGGTAAACATTGCAAGACTGTTTTCCCTAAGTCATCTACTATCTATGAAAATTGCTTTGATCTTATACATTATGATGTCTGGACTGCACCATGCATTTCTAGGGAGAATCATAGATATTTTGTTACTTTTATAGATCAAAAGTCTAAATATATTTGGCTGACTATGATTCAAACTAAAGATAAAGTGCTGGATGCTTTTATTAATTTCTAGAACTACATAGCTAATCACTTTAATGTTAAGATCAAAGTGTTCAGGTCAGATAATGGGGGGGGGGGGGGAATATACAAGCTTAGCTTTCAAAAACCACCTAGCCAAACATGGAACAATACATCAAACCAGCTGTCCATACACACCACAACAAAATGGTGTAGCTGAGAGGAAGAATAGGCATCTAATGGAGGTGGCAAGGTCCATGATGTTCTATACAAACATGCCAAAACGTTTCTGGAGTGATGATGTAATGACAACATGCTATCTGATCAATAGGACCCCAACAAAAGTCCTTCATGATTGCACACCATATGAGGTATTGAACAAAATAAAACCTTCTATTGATCACTTGCGTGTATTTGGGTGCTTGTGCTATGTTTTGCATCCAGGTGAACATAGAAACAAGCTTGAGGCCAAGAGTACTAAGGTTGTATTCCTAAGCTACTCCACTACTCAAAAGGATACAAATGCTATTCTCCAGAAACTAGAAGTGTGTTAGTCTCTAGGAATGCCAAGTTTATGGAATCTAGAGGTTATTATGAAATGAAGAGTTGGGACACTCTCAAGGATCTATCTCAAGGAGCTTCGGATAGGGCAACTAACCTGAGGCGCATCTTGGAGAGCCTTGGAATCAGTATTCCACAAAAGGAAAGGACAACTGACCCAGAACCTGGTCTAGGTCGGGAAGCAATTATATATGAGGGTGAAGAAGCTCTTCATCCTAATCCTGAAGGGGGGGGGGGAATCAAGAGGATTCTCATGCTGGTCAAGAGGGACCACACACTGGTAATCAAGAGGATTGTCATACTAGTCAAGAGGGTCAAGAACAAGAGGTTCATGATCATGAGAAAGCCAACAACATAAGTCATCATATCAACAAAATGAAGCAGATTATGATGAAGAAGAACATATAGAAGAGATTCAGCCGCTTAGGAGAAGCACAAGACTGAAGAAGCATCCATCCAACTAGATAAACACAAGGGTGTACTTCAACAGCCAAGCAGTGGCCCATCCCACTCAAGCAACCTGCTCACTTTCCCAACACCAAGCCTTCATCATCAGCATAGATCAAGAGTACATCCCATGGTCTTATGAATACGGTATCTAGCTTGATGAATGGAGAGACTCAATTAAAGATGAGGTAAATGCCGTGATCAGGAATGACACCTTGTTTGAAACTGAGCTTCCCAAAGGCAAGATATCAGTCACAAGCCGGTTATTATTCACCATTAAGTATATGGCCAATGGGAAACCAGAAAGGAAGAAAACAAGACTAGTTGCAGGGGATACACTCAGGTCTATGGAGAAGATTATCTTCACACATTTGCACTGGTGGCTAACCTGCACACCATAAGGATTGTTCTATCATTGGCAGGGAACTTGGAATGGGATCTATGGCAAATGGATATCAAGAATGCTTTCCTACAAGGTGAATTAGAAGATGAGGTCTACATGAGACCACCTCCTGGTATGGAACACCTTGTTAAACCAGGAAATGTGTTGAGATTGAAGAAAGTAATCTATGGGTTAAAGCAATCACCAAGGCCTGGTACCATAGGCTAAGCACAACTCTCAATGGGAAAGGGTTCATCAAGTCTGAAGCTGACAACACCCTATTCACTCTCACAAGTCAATGAGGCATTGTGGCCATTCTGATTTATGTGGATGACATTATCATCACAGGAAATGATAAGGAATGTATCTCCTCAACCAAAGCCTTTCTTAAATCCTGTTTTGATATTAAAGACTTGGGTGAGCTTAAGTAATTTCTAGGGATTGAGATATGCCGATCTAAAGAGGGCATATTCTTATCCAAAAGAAAGTATGCACTTGATCTATTGGAGGAGGCAAGAGATCTAGGTGGAAGGGCATCAAAGACTCCTCTTGAAAATGGCTACAAAGTTCTGCGAGAGAGGGAGTTGGAAGACAAACCTTATGAAGATGTAAAACAGTACAAGATAATGGTTGGGAAACTCATATACCTACCCTGTACAAGACCAGACATTTGTTTTGCTGTGAACCAAGTCAGTCAACAGATGCAAGCACAAATGATTCATCATTGGAACATGATTGAGAGGGTCCTCAGGTACTTAAGTGAAGCACAAGGCCAAGGAGTATGGATGGGATGCAATCGAAGCACTAAAATTGTTGGGTATTGTGATGCTGATTGGACAGGAGACATAGTTGATAGGAGATCAACTACTGGATATTGCACCTTCATTGGATTCAATTTGGTGACTTGCAAAAGCAAGAAGCAGAAAGTGGTTTCATGTTCATGTGATGAGGCAGAGTATAAAGCTATGAGGAAGCTTACAAGTGAAGTGACTTGGATCAAAGGGTTGCTTACAGACTTCGGAATTGAGACTACAATACCAATCACTATCCATTGTGATAACCAGGTTGCTATTCACATTGCTAGCAACTCAGTCTTCGATGAAAGGACTAAACACATTGAGGTAGATTGTCACAAGGTGAGACAAGATGTGGAGCAGAAGATCATCTTACCTTGTTACACCAGAAGTGAAGATCAGTTGGCTGATATCTTTACCAAGGCTGCAAGCTCTAATTTCTTTGAGTTCATTCATTATAAACTTGGACTTGTGGATCTGTCGTCGCACTGATCCCCTTTGCTATGAGGTGTTCTACTCTTTTTCCTTGGTTTGGTTTTTATCCCAAGTGGTTTTGCCAAGCTAAAGGTTTTAATGAGGGAATGCTTCATGAATTCCAAGCTTTACCAGTCCTTATGGTCAAGCTTGAGGGAGAGTGTTGACATGAAGACATAAACAACGAGAAGATGGATTTCAAATCAGTCTAGTTAGTACACTTGTACGGATGGGTTTCGTTAATCTAGGTTGGTGTCTAAGGCAAGTATTGGATCTGTCTAAGCATAAATATATATTGGGGAGCTCCCCAAGACTCATGAATCATTTTAATTATGGAGGAGGACGTTGGGACTAAGCTACAAAGGAAGATCACATGTTCTGGTCAAGGATGAGAGAGGTTGGAGAGAGGTCAATATCATTCCTTCTGTCTGAGCCAGTTTTGTCTTCTTGGGAGCTTTTTTTTTATTGTTTTGTCTTTGTAAAGTTGTTTTTTTGTTGGCCTATATTAATGGTGTATCCAGAACCAAAATAAGCAAGGAATTCATTTTCCTCAATTCTCAGTCTCTCTCTCTTTAATTTCGTCACTCTCTCTCCCTATTCTCCATGTTCTTCATCTAAACTCTCCTTAAATCTCATAAACTCTCACGGAGTAGCATCCTGGGAACATATTAAGTGGTACCAGAGCATCTCTGGTTAAGGGAAGTACTCGATTTATCTTTGTTTGCTTTGATCGGTTCATATTCTTTTGATTTTGATCGCTTTTTGAGTTATGGTCGAAAGAAACTGATAGATCCAATTGTTTTGATCCTAGATCTGATTGTTGACTGTTCGTATCTGTGCTGAGATTGATCTGATTGAGTGTTTTGTTGTCGAAAACTGAAGAAAAGTTTGTTGATTGTGTTTCTGATAAGCGATATCTTTTGCTTCCTTGTGGTTTACATTTCAAGTTTAATCGATCTGATATTTCCTTGTGTTGTGTTTGATTGATTTTTTTGAATGTGAATCCATTACTATTGAATCAAACTTACCATTTTGTTGCTCTCAGTTGATCTTGATGTTTTTTTGGTGAAAAAGTAGACGATTTGAATTCAAAAACCTTGTCGATCAAGTTGTTGATACCGTTTGCTTCTTTCCTTATTTTTTTCTAGTTTTCTTTTGTGATTATCAGTTAACTCTTTGAACTACTTACTGGTGGTTTTGTCTTTTGTATTCAGGATACAATGGGCAATGAATCTGAAGAAGAAGCCGATCTTATGAGGAGAAACAAACTACTGATGGAAGCCATGACCAAACAACTCAATCAAACCGTGATATCAACTATGAGTGAGTTGATGAAAGCTAAGCAGCATCTTTAGCAAAGATAAAGGAAAGGCCGAGGTTACTAGTTCAAGAGCTAGAGATGTAAGTGTTTCAAGTGTCAAGGAAGAGGTCACTATGCTAATAAATGTACCAACAAAAGAGTTATGATACTTCTTGATAATGGCGAGTTTGAGTCTGAGGATGAGGCTGAAACAGAAGGAAAGATCAACTCAGAAGAAGAGTATGAAGAAGAACCTATACGATGGAAGTTGTTAGTTGCTAGAAGAACTTTGAACTTGCAAACTAAGACTGAAGAACTTGAGCAGCGAGAGAACTTGTTTTACACAAGGTGTCTTGTCCAAGAAAAGGTTTGTAGTCTGATTGTGGATGGAAGAAGTTGTGTCAATGTAGCTAGTGAAACAATGGTTAAGAAACTTGGTTTGAAGGTTCAAAAACATCCTAAGCCATACAGATTATAATGGCTCAGTGAGGAGGGTGAAATGAAAGTGTCTAATCAGGTGATCGTACCTCTTTCTATTGGTCGGTATGAAGATGAAATTCTATGTGATGTCTTACCCATGGAAGCGGGTCATATACTCATTGGGAGGCCGTGGCAGTCATACAGGCGTGTGGTACATGATGGTTACACCAATAAGCATGCCTTTGAGTTTAAAGGAAGAAAAACAGTTCTGGTGCCTCTAACTCCTAAAGAGTTCATCAAGATCAACTACAGCTTCAGAAGAATAAAGAGCTTGACCTCAAACCTATTCAAAACTAGCAGCAAAGGTTATATGCCAAACAGGATGATATCAAAAGAACTCTCTACTTTAAACAACATGTTCTTTTACTTGTTTTAAAGGAAACACTCTTGAATGTTACTGAACTTGCACCGGTGTAAGTGAGCTTGTTTCTATTTTACAGGAATTTGATGATGTCTTTCCAGAAGACAATCCCATAGACCTTCCACCTACAAGAGGAATAGAGCATCAGATAGATTTTGTCCCTGTATCAACACTCGCCAACAGACCAGCCTTAAAACCAATCCGGTGGAGACTAAGGAGTTTCAAAGACAAGTAGAGGAGCTTATGGAAAAGAGTCATACCCGAGAGAGTTTGAGTCCATGTGCAGTTCCAGTTCTTCTTGTGCCTAAGAAAGATGGTAGCTGGTGCATGTGTGTTGATTGTAGAGCAATCAACAACATAACAGTGAAGTATCGCCATCCCATTCCTAGATTAGATGATATGCTTGATGAATTGCATGGTTCTAATATCTTTTCTAAGATCGATTTAAAAACTGGATATCATCAAATTAGGATGAAAAATGGTGATGAATGGAAGACTGCATTTAAAACTAATCATGGTCTATATGAGTGGTTAGTTATGCCATTCGGATTAACAAATGCACCTAGTACATTCATGAGATTAATGAATCATCTCCTTAGATCTTTCATTGGCATATTTTTTTTTGTGTACTTTGATGACATATTAGTTTATAGCAAGACCTTTGAGGATCATGTAGGACATCTTAGAGTTATTCTTGATGTTTTAAGGAATGAGAAACTTTATGCCAACCTAATGAAGTGCACCTTCTTCACAGCAAACTTTTCACAAGATTTGTATGCATCTTTGAAATAATTATTAGTTTCATACATTACCTTAAGTTGTTCAAATCCTAACAACTTAGCATCAAGAGTGTTCAAGAGGACATACCTTCTGGATAGTGCATCATCAACTATGTTCTCCTTACCTTGTTTATACTTGATAACATAAGGGAATGTCTCAAAGAACTCAACCTATCTTGCGTGTCTCTTGCTAAGCTTACTTTTTCCTTTTAGGTACTTTAGAGACTCGTGATCAGTGTGTATGACAAACTCTTTAGGCCACAGATAGTGTTGCCATGTCTGTAAAGCTCTCAAAAAGGCGTATAGCTCCTTATCATATGTAGCATAGTTGAGAGTAGCTCCTCCAAGCTTTTCACTGGAGTATGCAATAGGTTTTTATCCTGCATCAATAACCCATAGCAATTCCTGAAGCATCACATTCAATTTCAATTTTTTTATAAAAATCAGGAAGTATCAGTAGAGGTGATTGAGTAAGCTTCTCTTTAAGGCATTGGAAGGCATTCTCTTGTGCTTCTCCCCATATGAATCCGACTTATTTCTTTCTCACTTCAGTTAATGGGGATTCTATGGTACTGAAATCCTTCACAAAGCGTCTATAGAAATCAGCAAGTCCATGAAAGCTTTTCACGTCCCCTACTGTCTTAGGACTTGGCCATTCTTGGATTGCGCTAACCTTCTCCTGGTCGACCTTTACACCATCTGCACTCACAACAAAGCCTAAAAAAACCAAGTTATCCATACAGAAAGTGCATTTCTTCAAGTTTGCATAAAGTTTTTTTCTTCTCAACACATCAAGAACTGACCTAAGATGCTCTATATAATCATTAATGTTCTTGCTGTAAACAAGTTGATTCGGATAATCCGGTGCTAGATTAGCTATGGTTAGAAGAGATTCCTTATAAACAAGCAATAGAACAGGATGATGCGAGTAAAGAGTTCTTTTTATGTCTCCCTGTTTGGCATAGAAGTTATGCTGCTTGTTTGGGTCAAGCTTGAGGTCGATCTCTTTTTTTCTTTTGAAGCTGGAGTTGATCTTGTTGAACCTCCTTAGGAGTTAAAGGTACCAATACAGTCTTCTTTCCCTTAAATTCAAATGAATGTTTGTTGGTATAGCCATCATGTATCACACGTCTACCTGATTGCCATGGCCTTCCAAGAAGAATGTGACTAGCTTCCATTGGTAACGCATCACACAAGACTTCATCCTCATATCTTCCAATGTCTAAAGGTTCCATCACTTGACTAGACACCTTCATCTCACCTTCTTCATTAAGCCATTGTAGCCGGTAAGGTTTTGGATTCTTTTGTGCTTGCAATCCCAACTTCTTTACCATTGTTTCACTAGCAACATTAACACAGCTTCCACCATCCACAATGAGGCTACAAACCTTTCCTTGCACCAGACACCATGTATAGAAAAGGTTCTCACGTTGCTCAAGTTCTTCAGTCTTTGTTTGTTTGTTTAAGAGTCTTCTAGCCACCAACAGTCTTCCTTTCACTGGTCCTTCTTCATATTCTTCTTCAGACTTCTCATGATCATACTCCGATTTATTATCGTCAGACTCATATTCTCCATTCTCAAGAAGATCATGATCCGTTTGTTTGTGCATTCATTGGCATAATGCCATCTTCCTTGACCTTTGAAGCACTTAACATCTCTAGCTCTTGAACTGGTAACCTTGGCCTTTCCCTTGTTTTTCCCAAAAATAGCACTTGTTTTTTTTTCTTCTTTAAGATACGGCTTGCTCTCCTTAGTGTAGGCCGGCTTCTCTTCCTTAGACATATGAAACCTTGAAGTTCCATAACTAGTGCGAGAGTGTCCCTTTCTCTTGAGTTGTTGTTCCACAAGGATAGCTTTTTCCAACATCTCTTCTAACTCAACATAATGTTGCACCTCTACATTGTCTTGAATCTCACAGTTGAGTCCTCCTAGAAACCGGGACATGGTGGCTTCTCTGTCTTCAGAAATACAAGCTCTCAAAATAAGAAGTTCCATCACTTGAAATTATTCTTCTACGGACCTTGATCCTTGAGTGAGTTTTCTTAGTTTCTGATGTAGATCACGGTGATAGTGACTCGGAACAAACCTCTTGCGCATGATAGATTTCATCTCATGCCATGATTCAACCGGATACTCCTTGTTGCGTCTCCTAGTAATCACTAACTGATCCCACCAGCTCAATGCATAATCATAGAACTCAGTAGCTGCTCTCTGAATCTTTTGAGCTTGAGTATACTGCTGACAATTAAAAACAAGCTCGATCTTCTTTTCCCACTCCAAATAGGCATCCGGATCAGCCTTTTCCTGAAAGGGAGGTATCTTTAGATTTAGTCCAACAAGATCATCACGTTGGTGTCTCCTTCCCTGATGATCACGTCTCTGCCTCCTCAAGCTGTCTCTAGAAGAAAAACTATGATTGCGTTCATAGTAGTTTTTAGTCTCTTGTGAACCAGCATGCTCTTGCCGATTTCTCCTTTAGTCTTCTTGTTCTTGTTGAGTTTGATTACCTCTTTCTCTCCTTGATTCATTGCTATGACCTTGGCCAGTGGCCTGTCTGATCTCTTGCTTCAATTCATCACGGAGCTCCTTCATACTAACTCTCAGCATCTCAGCCATAGTAGTTACCATAGTTCGATTCAATTGCTCAGTCATTTGTTCTCTTAGCAACTTGTTCTTCCTCACTAGTTCTGCCTCTTCTTCTGATTCATTCACCATTGGTACCTGACACCAAATATAAACAACACTAAACCAGTGATAAGTTCAAATCAAACGATAAAAGAAAAGAAAATTACTCAAAACCAAACTTCAAAAGAAACTTGATCAACAAGTATCAGATTTCAAATCAATAAGTCACGGAAGTTTTTTACGATCATGATCAGAATCAACAGATAATGATGTGTTTAACAAATATCGTAGTTTTATGAATGCAAAAGATTAGATCGCAACACACAAAACTTTTCAAAATCCGGATCAACCAAATCGTAACGTATTACGTAAGGATTCAAAAAGTTTTCATAGTAACTGTGATTAGAACTTGTTAATCGATCAACTTAAAGCAGAACAAACAGAGATCTATCAATTCAGAACAATATTAAGGATAGATCAAGCGATATTACTGAAAGAAAGAAGGATCGATCACAACTAAACGGGTAGATGAACAAATCAAGTAGTAGATCGATGAACAATCACTTAGTTTTATCAGTTTCAGAACTCACACAATCAGATATATCAATATAACACACAAGGATGAACAGATCACTCGTCTAAACACAATTTCAATCACAGATTATACGAGAAAAAGTAAAGATCAATCGTCAAAACACCAGAAACCCAAATGGATCAACAGTTTATACAAGAATATGGAAAAAAACAATTGGAAACTACAAAGGGAAAACAAGAACTCCCCTTCCAGAGTAGCTCTGATACCACTTAACACACGCCTAGGATGCTTCTCTGGATTGTATGGGATAGATCCTTGCATAAACGAATCAAAGACTCGAGTTTATCAAGGTATGTGGATCGTATGGTGACACAAGAGGCTGCGGGAAGGCTTCTTGATACTCCTAGTTACTAGATCGGATATGAAACACCAAACTAGAACCCTTAGACACCGGATATGACTAACCAGCAAGCTCTACAACTCGACAAGCCAAGAAGAAGAGAGAAGACGGAAGGTTTTAGGTAAAAGATAACTGGTTGCCGTAAGTGTATCCGGAACAACATATATATAGAGACTTGTACATGCACAAGCTCTAGTAGGCGAAAAGACACAAGGAAACACGCTCCCTTGGTTTTAAAAACATAACATAGAAACCATAGTCTAAAAATTACCATAAGGTAGAAATGTGGTCGGTTCAATATGCATACATATCATGCATATTCTGAGATAAATCAACTAGGTGATTTGTGAAGCAAACTAAGGCCTCATTAAAAACCCACCTTTAGAAAACCCAATGGGACAAAACCAAAGATAGGGAAAAAGAGCACACTTAGATTACTTGCCTAGTTGATGATCAGCTTGATGATAAAGTGGCTTGAATGGTGGTGAGTGTGTCTTGGTTAATCAAGCATTCACCATAACATTCTTCGTGTTTCAAAGATAACTTAAGTAACCCTCCAATAGTTTCCTTAAACTTCTTTGATCTAGATCGAGTCATAGGCCCTTCAGGGATGGCCAATGCATCTTCATCAGTTGTTTTGTCCATGATCACATCAACAAGCCTATGCCACCAAGAGCAGTTTTCACAAGTCTTGACCAAAGAAGATAGTTTAACCCTTTTAGAGTTACTGGAACCACAACAGCCTTGGTTTACTCCATCTTGAATGGTACGGACCGTTGGGTAATAGAGTGTTCCTGAAACATTTGAGGGTTTGGCGAACTGGAAATGAAAGTCTCTCAAGAACAGCTTGTATACTCAAGGAAGCTGAATGATATACCAAGAGAAACAAGAGGAAAGAGTAAAGCTCGACAGAAACAAAGGAAAAACAGATGACCCTTGCTATTATCCACTGGATAATTGTTTAAGTTTAGCAAGAAACTGAAAAGAAAGTTGGAGAAGAGTATGCTGCGGAAGTAGAATAGAGGTTTAAGAGCCTTATTGCTCTGATACCATGTAAGTTTAAGTGATTTTCGGGGAGATTAGACTGAAGAACAACAAGAACATGAAGAACACAGAAGAAAGAAAGAGAGGAAGTGATTTTCGTAGAGAGGAGAGAGGGGAGAGTAAACTAGAAAGAGATGAGTGATTCTCCTTAGCAAGAAGGGTTCCTAGGTACATACTATAAATAAACAAGGCAGAAGACATAAAAGAATAAAATAGGGTTCTGGCCTTCTGCCATAAGAGGACAAGGAAGGCTCGACCAGACAAACAAAAAGGGACATGTCCATTGTTTGAATTTTAACTTAACCCAGCATGTGACCACCTTCTCCAACGGCTCTCCCCTTCTCTTGCCTACATGAATACTATTTAAATAAGTCTCCCCTTTTTCTCTGGAACCAGGCAGATGAGAAGCTTGTCCCTGAAGTTAGGTTTAGGTCGAATATATGTCAAAATGTACGTACAGTCTTGCATCCCAAGTAAGCTCATATTTTCTTCTTCTTCAAGTGATCTCAGATCCTCTCTTCTTCTTATCTATTAATTTCCTTTTTCAATATGAGGCATACAATATAAATAGACTAAACTTGGTGCAACAAGATAAGAAGGAAAGATTAAACAAATGTGGTCTGGCTGAGGGACAGTGACCTCTTTGGTCTGGCCGAGGGACAGTGACATCTCCCAAACGGTCCACACCCTAAACGGAACATGTGATCTTCCCATTTGAATACTATTCTTTCCTCAGACAAGCTCCCAACGGTTCCTTCACTTTCTGAGGTTGATCTGGGCGAGTTTGAACTTCCCTTGTCTTAAAAGGTAAGTTACGTTAAGCCTTGGTAGCTTGAGATGCAAGTGTGTACGAAATACCTTGTCTTCCATGCTTATACAGATTTGAATGCCTTAACTCAACCAGATGCTAATCCTTTCTTTATTTCATCGTTTTATGTCTTTGTGTCAATACTTCCCCTCAAGCTTAGCCATAAGATATGGTTAAGCTTGGAACCATAAAGACACCCCTCATTAAAACCTTTGTATGGAAAACCCAATGGGACAAAACCATACAAAGGAAAAAGAGTAGGTAATTCATAGCTAAGATGAGCATGATCTAGACAAGTCTATGAGTCCTAACCTTGGATGGATGGACTCACAAAATTTGGTGTTTGCTCCCTTAGTGAAGGTATCTGCTAGTTAATCTTCACTTCTTGTGTACCAAGGTAGAATAATCTTATGCTCCACTGCATATCTCACTTTGTGACAATCCACCTCTATGTGTTTTGTCTTCTCATGAAAGATTGAGTTTGATGCTATATGTATGGCCGCCTGGTTATCATAGTGCATTGTGATTGGTGATGTTGTCTCTACACTCAAGACTGTAAGCAAGTTCTTGATCCAGATGAGCTCACTTGTAAGGTTTCTCATTGCCCTATACTCTGCTTCAGCACTTGAACATGATACCACCTTTTGTTTCCTGCTTTTCCAAGTGACCAAGTTGCCTCCAATAAAGGTGAAGTAGCCTGTTGTAGACATTCTGTCTATCCTATCACCAGCCTAATCTGCATCACAATATCCTACAATAACTGTGCTCTTATTGCATCTCATCCATATATTAGGGACAAAGGTCCAACATCGGTAATTGGAAGGGACACTTAGCAATATATAAGATAGATGGGCCACTCCACTTATCACCAAATGGTTTTAGGTTGGAAGTCCATCTAGCTTAACATGGTATCAGAGCCCACGATCCAAACAATCCAACCCGGTCCATTATCGATCCTGCCTAAAGTCAGCCCATCGATCCTTGCCCAAACATTCCGAGGTTGACGCTCAAAGAGCCATCATCTCGAGGGAGTGTATTAGGGACAAAGGTCCAACAACGGTAGTTGGAAGGGACACTTAGCAATGTATTAAGATAGATGGGCCACTCCACTTATCACCAATTGGTTTTAGGTTGGAAGTCCATCTAGCTTAACACCATAAACCTTGACCCAAAGCTTCCCTTAGATATCCCAAGATCCTTTCCACCAGTCCCAATGGTGAACTTTAGGTTTTTTCATATGCTGGCTGACTTGGTTCACCGTAAAGCAGATACCTAGCCTTGTGATGGTGAGATAAATCAACTTTCCAACCATTCTTCTATAGAGCTTGAACTTTCCAAATGGCTCATCTTCAAACTCCCTCTCACGCAAGACTTTGTACCCTTCTTCAGGTGGTGTCTTGGCAATTCTTCCTCCAAGCTTTCCTACCTCATTTGAAATATCAAGTGCGTACTTTCTTTGAGATAGGAAGAGTCCCTCTTTAGAGTTGCATATTTCTATTTCTAGAAAATACTTTAGCTCACCCAAATCTTTAGTATCAAAATTAGACTTAAGGAAAACTTTGGTTGAGATGATACATTTCTTGTCACTTCATGTGATGATAATATCATCTACATAGATTAGAATCACCACCATTCCTTGCTTGCTTCTTAGGGTGAAGAGAGTCTGATCAGCTTCTGACTTTACAAACCCTCTTACATTGAAGGTTGTACTTAATTTGTGATACCATGCCCTTGGAGACTTCTTCAATCCATAGATAGCCTTTTTCAATCTCAGGACATTCCCTGGTTTGACAAAGTCTTTCATACCAGGAGGTGGCCTCATGTAAACCTCATCCTCCAATTCTCCTTGGAGAAAGACATTCTTGACATCCATCCGCCATAAGTCCCACTCTAAGTTGACTGCCAAGGAGAGTAGAATCCTTATGGTGTGAAGTTTAGCTACTGATGCAAAAGTATCCAGATAGTCTTCTCCATAGACTTGAGTATATCCTCTTGCAACCAGCCTTGTCTTCTTTCTTTTTGGCTTTCCATTAGCCAGGTACTTGATGGTGAATAAAGTCAACTTGTTACTGCTTTCTTTCCTTTAGGAAACTCAGTTTCATACCAAGTATCATTCTTGATCATGCCACCAATTTCATCCTCAACTGAATCTCTCCACTCATCCAGTTTCATTGCCTCTTCATAGGTCTTTGGAATTTATTATTGATCCAGGTTGCTGATGAAGACTACATGCTCTTGTGGATAACTAGCCAAAGAACAGGTTGCTTGGATAGGGTGAGCTACTGCATTGCTATTGAAGTATGCCCTTGATTGGATAGGGTGAGCTACTGCATTGCTATTGAAGTATACCCTAGTGTTGATCCAATTGGATGGATCTTTTCTCACTCTACTGCTTCTTCTCAATGGTTGAATTTGTTGCTCCTCTACCACTGCCTCTTCATGTCCTTGTTCTTCTCCATACTGATCTTCAGTAGACTGTTCAGACTCAGCTCCATCTTGATCATGTGTTGTATCTGAATCATCTTGTTGTTGCTGTGATTCAGGTTCATTGCCCCCCCCCCCCCCCCCCCCCCCCTCAGGATCAGGATGGACTGTCTCCTCAGCTGGTGCAACTTCTTCTTCAGCCACTAGAGGTCTAGGAGAAGGTGCTGGTGCCCCCCTGTTTTGAGGCTGACTAATTCCCAAGCTTTCCATTATGAATCTAAGGTTGGTTGCCCTATCTGAAGGTCCATGTGAGAGATCTCTAAGGTCTTCCCAACTCTTCTCATCATATTAACCTTTGGATTTCACAAACTTCACATCCCTTGAAACCATGACTATTCTTAGCTCTGGTGAGTAACACTTGCACTCTTTCTGCGTGTGAGAGTAACCTATGAACATAGCCTTAACACTCTTGGGATCTAACTTGTTTCTCTGTTCACTTGGAGTGAAGACAAAGTACACACACGCAAGTGATCAATTGGAGGTTTGATGTTGTTTAATACCTGAAAAGGAGAGACATCTTGGAGGACTTTTGTTGGTATTCTGTTGATCAGATAGCATGCTGAAACCACAACATCTGCCCAAAACCGTTTTGGGACATTAGTGTGGAAAATCATGCTTCTTGAAACCTCCATAAGATGGCGATTATTACTTTCAGCCACTCCATTTTGTTGTGGTCTATATGGGCAGCTTGTTTGGTGTATGATCCCATGTGTCGCTAAGTGTTGTTTGAAGGCATGGCTAGTGTATTCTCCGCCATTATCAGACCTATAAATTTTGATCTTAGAGTTGAAATGGTTAGTTGCATAGTTTTGGAAGTTTATAAAAGGTTCTAAAACTCTATCTTTACTTTGAATCAAGGTGAGGCAAGTATATTTTGATTTTTCATCTATGACTGTAACAAATTATGGTTTTCTCTAGATGCACAAGGAGCTGTCCAAACATCAGAGTGAACTAGATCAAAACAATTCTCATAGATAGTCATTGCTTTAGGAAACACAGATTTGCAATGTTTTCCAAGAATACATGCCTCACAAGTTTCATTTTTAAAAGATAAATTAGGTAAAACAGAAGCAGAATTAAAAGCACAAGATATATTTGATCTCAGCTTGGAGTTTTCAAGTAAATCGAACTCTCCTTTGCTCACACCTTTCCCCAACATCTTACTGGTCTTAATATCCAGAAAGCAACATCATTAGGAATTAAAATAACATTGCAATTAAGATCATTTGTTGTTCTCTTGATAGATAATAAGTTAGAGGTGAAAGTAGGCATGTAAAAAGCTTGAGATTCCTTATCAAACAGTTTCAGATTTCCTACTCCCTCAATGGGTATTCTATCACCATTTGCAATCATTACACTACCTAGGGCAGGTTTAATATCACTAATTAGTCTAGCAACCCTAATCATATGATGAGAAGCTCCTGAATCAATGATCAAAGGCCTAGTAGTGTGAGAAGCATTGTGAATGGAATTTAAAGCATTGACACTGATGTTACCAGAGTTTGCATTGAGAGCCTTTATAAGGGCTTCAATGTCTGAATTGCGAATGAAGGCATCCTCATGAGGTACCTGGGAAGTGGTTTGAGATGTAGATCCACCAGTATGAGGGGTTGAAATAATTGCCCTTCCATCTTCTCCCATGCGCATAGAGATGGCATCGTTTGGCTTCACTTCTTGAGCTCTTGCTTCATGTTCTCTGCCTTGGTTGAACTTGTTTGTTGAAGGTGGCCTGAGATGAGGATTAAGTATCCAGCAGATGCTGTTGAAGTGACCTTGCTTCTTGCAATGTTCGCAAGTCACACACATATCTCCTCCATGTTTGTAAGCTGCTTTGTTTGCCACTGGTGCTTCCACTTTCTCAGCGTTGTTAGCTATAGATAGTTCTCCTTCCCACCAAATAAACCATCTGAGCCTAGCTCCTTCTGAAGTTGAGCACACACATCATCATATCTTGGAAGTTCCTTACATCATTAAAGCTTTGATTGAGTGTAAGGAGCAGTCCAAAGACCTTGTCTTGTTCATGCCTCTCCTCAAGGATGCTAGGGTCAGTGGTGCTTGGCCTTAACATCTCCAGTTCAGACCACAACTGACTGTACTTCCCAAGGTGCTTGGTGAAGTCCGTCTCTTCTTGTTGCAAGTTGTTGATGGCTCTCTTTACTTCAAAGATTCTGGTAAGATTTTAAGTGTTGCCATAGACCTTTTGTAAGGTATTTCACAGTTGCTTTGCAGTTTCACAGTGGGAGTATGCCTCCATAATAGGTGTGTCCATAGAGCTTTGCAAGAAAGACAACACCATAAGGTCCTCCTGACCCCATTTGCCTTTTTCTATCACTACAACCTCTGTGCCATCTTCTCCTTGAGTGATTTGTCTTGGTGCTTCACTTGAAGTGATATACTCCCAAGAACTCTTCCTCCAAGGGCTGTTTTGGCCAATCTTGACCATATAAGGTAGTTAACACCTTTCAGAGTAACCGGAATAAGCAAAGGCCTGTGCTGCTCCATTCTTCACTTGTTATTGTCCAGTGGATAAAAGGGAGTGCCAAGAAGAAAATTTTGAATTTTCAAGACTGGACAAGAAAGAAACCGAAGAGAAACAAGGTACACTCTCTGGAAATGAAGTGAGAAGGATATAATAGAGTGAGCACTTCTAAGGGTTTGAAGAAAAATGGCCAAGAACAAGTTTTATTACCCACTGATATAGCCTATTTATTACCAGTTTTAGACCATGTTATAGACACTATTTAGAGTTTGTTATGTGTGTCTAGGCTATGTTTTGAGGTCTTTACAGATCTATGTACGTTTTGGAGATATATGGAGATACTTGGAGCTTTTGGAGCATTTGGAGAGGAATAGTCCTTAGATGATCATTGAAGAGAAGTGAAGTACGAGATTACCATCGATCGACGATATAACGTAGGCATCAACCAATGTTACATGACCAAGATCGATCGATGTTTCACATCTTTTATCGATCGATGTCCAGTTCGCAGCTGACTTTCAAGCCAAAGTTAGACACATGACACAAGATTACAAAATTACCCTTGGACGAGTTTTGACCTAGAATTTAGGGTTTTATATTTATAATTTATGTATTACACCAGAAAAGGGGGGCAAGAGCTTGTGTGTGTGTGCCAGTGTTTGGGTGCTAAGTGTTCTAAGTGTGCTTTGAAACCCCAATATTTTATCTATGCATTTTATTCTTACTTTAATTATGTCTGAGTAGTTATCAACTAGGTTTAGGGTTTATCAATGGTACTGATGGATTAGCCAAACAATATAATTGTTAAGCTCATTATTAGATCTATTAATATAATTGTGTTTATTGCTTGTGTTCTAGAGTAGCTAACTAGAACCCTGATAATGGGATAGTTAGGCGCAAGCGAGAGCATGGTCTACTATCGGAATCTATTCTGTTGAGCTAGGTTGCTAGAAACAAACGAGAGTTGATTTAGTAAATCTAGTGAACTTTTCGAATTAGGTCATAACACTTGACTCAAGAAACCATCGATCGACGCAGGATCATTGCCATCGATTGACGGTTATTCCGAGTCAACAAGCGAGAGCTGAGACATTGTACTTAGTCAATAGTAAGACCGAATAGTTAGTTCGTCCGGACAAGGACTAATATCATATGGAACTCTTACTTAAAGAAACATTCTTTAATATATTATATAATATTCTTTCAAAAGCATTATACAAAATGTTAAGAATTAACCTCGAGGTTTTCGGTCAACAAACTTTATACATAAGATATATCCAAACAACTTTGCAAGAATAATAAAACCATTGCTGGCTAATGCTGTTCCTTCCCGCCCTAGAGTAAAGGTCTCCCGCCTACTGTTACCTGCATTACAAATGAGTCATTAGTAACTAGTTTACTCAGTTAATCTAATCCCACACCCCCAACACATATTAATAGTATCCTGAGCACTTAACTCCATTTGTAAGCAGTGGAAATATATTCCATAATAACTATATATATATATATATATATGTGTGTGTGCGTAAGGCCTATCAATCCGTTGATGTGAATCATATCTTAAATATCACCTTCATGTGACCCGCCATTCAATCATATATAAATACAATATATATACTAGACCCGATAAACCACAAAGGCTAACCGATCCTAGTGAGTTAGCATTACCATCATCCTCGAACGTCCTTAGAAACATTCGAGACTGCATCGTCATGCAGTACACGGTCTCTAGAGTCCTACCCCATCATCGTGTCTTCATGACCATGTTCCATTTGCAGGACCAAGTCACGGTAATGCGGGGACTTTAGGGAGAGTGAATATACAATAAGACTTCACATGATTCATACTCATATACTTAATAATATACTTATATATTAGTACTTGAGAAAAATACTAAGGCTTGGGATAAACCTCAAATAATAATTCATTATATTTCTTAAGTGTTTATAATATGTAAACAATTCGCAGTTTAATATAGTTCAAGAGACTTATGTATATATCATCCTTAATCATTTATTTTAGTCAAGCAATCCTCATTCATAACTCATCAGTCATCTATCTAAACTCACCTTTGAATCCATGAGATTGCCTAAGGAAGACGAGACGCAAGCTCAAGCTAATCACACTCCACTTCACTCTTGATTCAGAACGTCCACAAGGTTACCCGGACTGATCTTCAGACTTCTCTGGCCAGCTGAACCAAGACAAGATGTTTGGATACAAGATTATTCAGTTTGGTTCAAACAGAAACTAAACTCAAATCAGATCATCAACTTATAGCAGCTCACTAACGGTTCTAAGAAAATGATCAATCCAGGATCAACTTCTTACCAAGACATAACACAGCTATAGTTGATAAACCAGGTTTATTCTTCAAGCTTTTCTCGACCACTGACCTGAAACAAAGCAGTTCGGTACACAAGATCATTAATCCAACAGTTCGGTTTATCAGCTCGGTTCAGAACAAAGCTTAGATTTTCAGATAAACTCATACTAAATCAGGATATAAAAAGTTCAGACCATACACAGTTCGTCTCATATCCATTCAGGACAAGGTCAAATCAGTTCGGTTTACTTCCAACATTTTATATTAGTTCAGCTACAGGTTCTGTGAGACATATCCAATCATAAACCAACCAAGAATGAACCATACAAGACCTTAGATAACTGAGCCTGACAGGTTAACCAACACACAGAAAACGGTTGTCATCAGAGCATGACTGAATTAAGAGGTTGAAGCTTACCGGTTTAACTTGACTGATTAAACTTGGATAGTAGCCTCTCTTCAAGCTAACCACGACTTAACCTGATAACCACCACAAGAATACATGGTCGGATTTA
This sequence comes from Moricandia moricandioides, assembly GCA_905132885.1. NCBI lineage: Eukaryota > Viridiplantae > Streptophyta > Magnoliopsida > Brassicales > Brassicaceae > Moricandia > Moricandia moricandioides. The sequence continues at coordinate 63,908 of CAJHQQ010000970.1, read as the reverse complement.
TTCAGAACACAGTTCAAAGATAAACCATCCAGCAAAACTCCTCAAGAAAACTGATCCGAACAAACTGATTTAAGGTCTTACCGGTTCAATACTGGAGATTGATAAGCTGTGAAGTGATCTTATGAGTCTTCTGGATCATCTAATAATTAATCCACACACCACATTCACTGATTCAAAGCACAATAAGTCTAGAAAGGGTACTCCATGCTAAGATCTCTCTTCTGATATTTCCCTGAATTTTTCTCTCAATTTTTCTAACTGAGTTTTCTATCTTCTTTCTCTCTTCCTCACTAAACTTTTCTGTCTGGTTTTTGCTCTCTGTTTCAGAACATGGGAAGCAGGTGACTGAGAGGATTAAGTAGCTGAGATGATCTTTTTGTGAGTGTCCAGGCTAGCACAAAGCTTTGGTGTGCAAGGGACAGCTGGTGTCCTGCTTCAGCTCCAGCAACCAAGCAGCTCACAGTTTCCTTGCTATGAAGAAATCTTCCCAGCCACATAATTTTTATTTAATAAATCTGAGCCAGCAAGCAAGCAGGCAGCTCGTGAATGTCATGTATCATTACTACAGAAGCAAGCAAGCAGGAAGGTGCATGTATCAGGAAGAAAGCAAGCAGCCAGGCAGCACATTACATGCACATGACTCGCAAGCAGCTGAAAGTATTCCAGACCAGTTTTCGATCAAATGATTTCCGTCCATTGGTTCTCGTCTTGCTTTTGAATAAACTCGTCCAGCTTATATATAACTTGACCATAATAATTAACGCTCGATCAAAACTCTCGGTGGGAGGCCTTTCGACCACGTGACAGTCCCGTCGAGACATTAAATCACCGGGTCGATTTTATTTTTAAATATGATCGTCCAATCTCCTAACTGAACTTACTGAATTTTCTCGACCAAAATTATCTGCTTAAGAGGGTTATTACATTCTTCCCCCTTCAAAATAATTCGTCCCCGAATTCTCAAAACATAGCTGTACACACTTTATTGGACAATGGTGTCTCTTAACTTATACTCATCTACTTGCATCAAAATAACTGATGGTTGGTTCCCCAAATATTTGAACTTACAAAATTTTCAGATTCTACAATCTTTTGATATGGTGATCACCTATCTGCAAACTATATTTAGTATAGGCTAAATTGAGTTGCCAGTTTTTGGTTTTCAGTAGTGCTATTGAATCCGATATAAGCTTACGCATCATCTTCTCACATATTTTCAATGATATGTCTGAAAGAAGCTCCAGTCAATAGATAACCTTTCCAACTCTGATAAACTTACTACTCATAACAAATCAATATAACATATCACCGATTTCCCTAACTCTTACAAACAATCCTTTCTTTTCAGAGCAAACACTTTCAAGGTAACCATTCTTTACAACACATAACTCTCATATACTGTGGTCTTCTTAATTCTTTTGACAGCCTAGAGTCTCTTAATACCATAAATTCTGAAACTTTTCGATTTGCCTCTCTCTCATATCGACAACATGGAAATGTGGGATATTAGGTGATGTGAAATACGTGAAAGTAACATCTCGGGCCTGGTAGTGTCAACTTGATTAACCGTGCGACAATCAAACAAGAACATGCACTATCAATCACGCTAACATGATCCAAATCAAGGTTGCTACTCTCAATTACACACACTCACCCATTCCCAAAATAAATTCCCTTAAGCTTATATACAGCTCTAATCTATCTGATACGCTCTTCATAATCTTCTGAACAACTCAATCTCTTTGATGTTTCCCATTGCCAGGTCTAGTTCCATTGCTTTCTTATTTCTTTATTTTGTCCAACAACTAAGGATCCAATAAGTCTGTGTATTCAAGCTCTATTCACAAAATTGAGTACTCTTGTACTACTACATACTTCCTCTATTGATACATCCTCTGATATCTTAAAAACCTTGGCATTTTCATTTTCCTTATGGTCATACCTTTTCTTTCATTATCAATCTTCCTCGGGTTTCACCTAACATCTATTTTTAATTCTCATGCCTAACTTCAGGTAGGACTTGGGTTCCTTCTCCCACGTCTTTTCTAACTAACCTTGTATATATAACACTCCACCTATCCTCCACTGAAATTATCTTCATTCTGTTCCTGCTAAATTTTCCTTAAGTTCTCGTTCCTTAACTAAGTTCCTCAGATAGAAAGGAGTAGGTGTTACTACTTGTAATCTTAGAGACTTGTCACTCTCTCCGTATACGATAGCCAAATCTACTTCATGATTCTTGAGATCTTTCTCAATATCAACACTGAATATCCTCTCCTCTAAGCATAAGCAACAGCATTTGCTTTTCGTAGGCTTCTTTGATCATTGAACACTTGCATCCTTCTCCATACTGAAATGGTTGCGAAATTTTATCTACAACAAAACTTCAGCCAACTCCAGCTCGTGCATCCAATAATTTACCTTATCCTTGTTTAGTTCTCTTGATGCATAGACGATTACCCTATCATCTTTAATCAGCATTCACTTAAGCCAACACACGATATGTCCATGCAATAGTATATGGCTGGTTAGCTCATGCAAATCTAAGATATGTGTAGACGTAGAGACTTCCTCTAGCTGATTGCTTACTTCATCAATCCTTTTACTCCATTCCAAGGTAACAAACACCATTCTCAGTCGATCATCTCAGCGGTTGATATGGTTTCTAACTCTTGAAACAACCTTCTGATGGTAACTGGCTAATCCAAAGAACTTCGAATCTCAATAACAGAGATTGGACACGGCCATTCTGTAATTGTAGCGCTCTTTTCTAAATCTGAATGAACTCTTTATCCTAACACTCACTGTCTTAAGAATCTAACTTCCAATTACCAGCAGCAACATTTACTAAATCTTGAAGCGTCCATCGAACGTCCTTGAAATAAAACTGCACCTTGCGACCGATCCTAACCACTCTTCAATTCTAAAACTTGATACTTGACGCTGATAGTCACGTCCTTGAATTAACTATAGTCAAACATAACCGCAAAATCTAGTTCTTCTTCTTTACCACTTACATGGGTACACTCCATGGCAAAGAACTAAATCGAACGAAACCTTTCTCCAAACAAATCTTCTATCTGCTACTTTTCTCGATCAGAACCACTTGCACAAATGTCTAGGCCATTGCAGAGAATCCAAGTTCAGGATGAATAATGAATAGGTTACTTCTAGATGTTTACAAACCTTCCAGCGCCTTAAGCAAATCTTTGAATTCTCTAATTATCGGACTGTCCTCTATACTTTGCTCCTTTTGATCTTCTACTTTCCCAATGATCTGTATAATGGAATACACTACTTCACCTTTTACAAAAGCAAGTCAACTCTCCGAACTGATTCGAGGGATGCTCCAACACTTAGTAGAATACCACTGTAAGCCAACGCTGACTGGTCTTCTCCCAAAGACTTCTTTCCTCAACAACTTCCTAATTGGGCTTGTAACTAGATAGCCAATCTCTCTCTAGATGGAAACAAACCGCTCTAATGGAAGTACTAAGGAATGGGGATGGCATACGAAGGCATACCATAATTCTAAATGGCAGCCAATACATCCACAAATAAGAACGATACACTTGAATTCACTAAAGTGAATCCTCCCTAACACCATGACATTACCCGAGAACTACATCTATGTGTTGTTCCCGAATCAAACACAATATGGGTGGAAAACTCCGTCCATAGAAAAGGTCTCTTAAGACACCTTGATCACACTTCCACTTATTATTTAATTATTCATAATTTTCTTTTTTAAAAAAAAAATTAACACAACATACAATGGGATAAGAAGCAAACCTGTGATTGGACCTTTCAGATGTTTTCACGGTCAAGACAACAAAAAAGTGTAGGCTCTACCCAAATAGCCAAACACTTGGTTAGGTACTAATTGTAAGGAAGTGCGAACAAGTCCAACAACAGGTACCCTTGGTATATATGTAAAAGGAATCGGGTAACTTCATTGACAAGGGTAGAATTAAATCCTTACTTTTCAGAGGACGATCAAAGTGTGAATGACGTAACAGATCCAGGATTTATCCACTTGAACAATCATGACCATCCTGTCCTCGCTAGCCACAACCATAACAACTCAGGGTCCTCGGTCTTGATCTATTGAAACGTCCAACCAAAATAATCTCCATCGACTTCCTTGATTCCTTACCTGAAACTGACCTTCGATCTTAACCTGATAGCTTTTAGACTGTCTAAATAGCACGAAGAATTTTCCTTGGCAATAATAGCTTTATTAACTTACACGTCATACTATATTGTCTCCTCAAAGCTCTTAACCACTACAATATTTAGTTCCTCCAATTGTTTGGGATGAATCCCCAAAGAACGTCCTTATGATCTTTGGCTCATCCTCCAAACCAAAATGGGTGAATCAGATTCACTCGACCTCAACCTTCTGGCGCTCCATAAGTGGAATCTCCAAACGGTCCCATGCTTTGGGTAGAAAACACTCCATCTTGAACATTTAAGAGAAATCTGTTTAACTTGGACTAACATGCTCAAAATAATGCTTGACGCTTAACGATTAACTCACTGCATCCTTCTTGATATTGTCTCCTTCCATATCCTTCTTGCAGTCCTCGAAATAATGGGCCATGTCAGTCGTCTGCTCCCAGTGTTGCATTTGAAATCTTCCTCAATCCAAAGTCTCCATCGAATGGTTTAGTCCTTCCTCAGTATCTTGTGGTCCCAACTTCTTTATCCTCTCCACAAACTTGAAGATTTCTTGTTGCAGTGGAGTGGTGCTGGTGCGTCCATCGTCTTGTACTATACTCAAACTATCTCCTCCACCACGCTAAGCTTGAAATAAATGCTGAATCAATAATGCTTGTACGGCTCTGGTTCTGGTACGTCTTAGCATAAGATGGAAAAAATTGAGAAGCCGGAAGAAGAACTCCATCTTGGTGATCATGAGCAGTCAAATTGCCCTAAGCCAGATCACTCCAAACAACGCCGCCTTGACATCGATAACACATGAATCCAGTGATGCATTCTGTGGGTCTATACTGTGCAATATATATCTCTCTGAAATATATTCATACTAGAACCCAAAAGCACAGAAGGAAAAGCATGACGATATCAAACCCAAGCGTGACTAGTTCAATATCGGAAAAACTAACGACTCCATTGATCTTTTCTTGGTGCATCTGCTATGAAAGAACACAGTAAGGTAACTACCCTTGACTATCTATCCTAGGAAATATGGCTTATTTCAACATGAACTTTTCGCGTCGTGCCTATTCCTTCACGAACTTTGTAGTAGTGCGTATTCCACACTGAACTAAACAAAAAAAATTATGATACTATATGAACTTTATGCGTCGTGTCTATTTCTTCACGAACTTTATAGTAGTGCGTATTTCACAATGAACTAAACAAAAATTCAAAAAAATACTACATAGACTCTCAAAATCATGTTTATTTATTTATAGATCGTTAAAAGTGTTAGTCATTCGTTAATTTACCAAAAAACATCATTTTGAATAAATTTTGTGAAATTAAAAATTAAAAAGAAAATATAGACTCTCAAAATCGTGCTTATATATATTGACTGTCAAAGATAATAGTCATCATTCAGTTTATCAAGACTTTATTTTGGATAAATTCTATGAAATTATTCGTTGTTTTTTAATTTTTTCAATTTTACAAAATCTATCCAATACGATGTTGTTTTGATAAATTAATGTATGACTAACACATTTGACTTGCTGACAAAAAAAGACTAACACATTTGACAATCAATATATATATATATATATAACCACAATTTTGAGCGTCGAAGGTGTTAGTCGTTTTTTGTCAGCAAGTCACCGGTGTTAGTCATATATATATGTATGTATGTATATTAACGGTTTTTGTTAGAAAATCAAAAGTGTTAATCATACGTTAATTTACCAAAACAACGTCATTTTTTATAGCTTTTGTAAAATTTAAAAATTACAAAACGACGGATAATTTCATAGAATTTATCCAAAATAAAATCTTTAGATAAATTAAAGCATGACTAACACCTTTGACAGTCAATATATATAAGTACAATTTTGAGAGTCTATATTTTATTTTTAAATTTTAAATTTTACAGATTTATTCAAACTGACGTTTTGATAAATTAACGGATGACTAACACCTTTAACGGTCAATATATAAATAAGCACGATTTTGAGAGACTATGTAGTATTTTTTGAAAGTGTTAGTCATACATTAATTTATCAAAATAATGTCATTTTGGATAGATTTTGTAAAATAAAAAATATAAAAAACGACGAATAATTTCATAAAATTTATCCAAAATAAAGTCTTCTGATAAATTAAAAGATGACTATTACTTTTGACAGTCAATATATATAAGCACGATTTTGAGAGTTTATATTTTATTTTTAAATTTTTAATTTCACAAACTTTATTCAAAATGATGTTTTTTGGTAAATTAACGGATGACTAACACTTTTAACGATCTATAAGAGAACCCAAGGGTGTTTCCGATTGAATTACCATTCTCCTTGAGAGCTTTGATTAGAGCATCTATGGCTGACCTTCTGACTAGATCATGCTCCAAGTTCTTTCCAGGAGTATGCTAAGAAGCTAAGGCCTTTCCTTCCCCTTCATTCTTGCTCAAACCAGTACCAGAAGGGCTGGATTCACTTGCTTCAGCTGAAAGGTGAGCTCTAGCTTCCCTTTCTTCATAAAACTTTTTGGTTTGAGGTGTGGGTGAAGGATCCATCACTGACTCCTCTTGTGCCTTGGCTTCTTGCAGTAATCACAGTTTCCACCAAACCTTCTTTCCTCACCATACCTCCTTTCCTCAGGGTTGTACATTGCCTTGTTAGCTTGAGTGAATTCAGCCTTGTTTGCTAAGGAAATATCACATATTCCTCCAAACAATCCGTGTGATCCTTCTTCCTTCTAGATCTGAGCACACACTTCCTCCAAGGATGGCAGCTTGGATGACCTCAAGATATGCTTGATCAGGTCGTTGTATACTTGATTCAAGGTCAGCAATAAGCCAAAGACTTGATCTTTCTCTCACCTTTCCATGATGATCTCTTGATCAATGGTATGTGGCCTTAACATCTCAAGTTCAGACCATAAAGCTCTGAACTTTCCCAAGTGCTTGGTAAACTATACCTCTTATTGCACAAGTGTATTGATGGCTCTCTTTACCTCAAACACACGGCTCAGATTTGGATGTGTTCCCATAGACCTTCTGGAGTGTCTCCCACAGGTATTTTGCTGTCTCAGAGTAGCTGTAAGCTTCAAGGATTGAGGTTTCAAGAGAAGCTTGCAACATAGTTACCACAGTCATATCTTCTTGTACCCATTTGTTTTCATCAGCAAGAGCAAGCTTAGTTGCTCCTCCTTATTTTCCAGACACTGGTTTTGGAGGACCATCCATGATGCGATTCCACAAACCCTTGCTCCCAGTCGCCGTTTTCACCAGTCTTGACCACAACAGGTAGTTCCCACTACCCTTCGAAGTAACTGGTATCACAATTGCCTTGTTTCCTTCCAAGTTGTTCTTGAGTTACCCAAATCTTAGAAAGCTTGAATCTTTGAATGAAGCTGAAGAACACTTGGGATTAGAACCCAGAACGTGAGCAACTGGCTCTGATACCATAAAATGTTTAGAGAATAATAGAAATGAGAGTGATGAGATAGAAGAGAGAATGAGATAGATTTGTAGAGAGACTAATGTAGTATCATGATGAACTTATAAGAACTTATAAAGAATAAGCTGAGAAAATGTTTTCGTGTATTGATAGATGGGAGAGATTACAAATTATATAGACAGAAGAGCAAAGTTTGGTTTTAACGGCTACAAGGGCTACTCGTGTGTGGTCAATGCAAGGAGGAGCGTCTTGTTTGAACGAGTGGCTCTAGTAGCTCACACGCTTGATGCCAAGAGCATCTTGATCAGATGCTCTTCCCCTTTACAGCTAGCTCCATCCTCGCGCGCCAAGGTCTCTTATCCAAAACCTTATCCCTCAATGGATCCATATCAAACCTTCTCTTCCGGATAAAGTCTTTGTCCATACCTTGGTAAGTCTTCTTGTGTACCATTTACATCATAGTAACAATGTTGTACATGTAAACTCCTGTCTGTACACATTTCCCTATTTTTGTACAACTTCAAAATGTGGTTAATGGTCGAATGGAAGAGTTTTGGTCGAGTGGTCCGTACGGTCGGCCGTACAGTCCATATCGTCCGTACCACTTGACCCATTTTCGACTATTCACCATTTGATCTCATTTTCTCCCAAGCTTCTCTTAGGTATATGTAAACTCTCCACATTTCAACACTAGGAGACTGCTTCAGTCCATAGATTGCCTTCTTGAGTCTGAGAACATTTCCAGGTTTAACCAACTTCCCATGGCCAAGAGGTGGGTGCATGTAGACCTAATCTTCTAACTCTCCTTGAAGGAAAGCATTCTTGACATCCATCTGCCACAGTTCCCATTCCAGGTTGGTTGCAATAGATAAGATAATCCCGAATTGTATGGAGTTTGGTTATTGGGGCAAAAGTATCTACATAGTCTTCTCCATAGGTCTAAGTGAAGCCTCTGGCAACTAGTCTTGACTTCTTTCTTTCTTCCTTGCCATTTGGTAAATACTTGATAGTGAACACCCATTTGCTTGAAACTGTCTTCTTTACCTTTAGGAGTTTATTTTCATACCAAGTATCATTGATGATCATAGCATTTGCTTCATCATCAAGAGAGCCTCTCCATTCCTTACTCTCCATTGCTTCCTCATAAGACCTTTGATGTGATCATGGACAAGCTCAACAATGAAGATGATGAACCTAGGAATGCATCTATGGACCAACCAGCTGATGAAGATGCCTTTGCCATTCCAGAAGGTCCCATGACTTGATCAAGAACCAAGAAACTTAATGAAGCCATTGGAGGATTACTTAGATCAGTTTGGAAACAAGAAGAAGGTCTGTGACAAAGATTGATGATCTGAGATACTTTGATCACCATTCAAGCTATCTCCACATCAAGTTGAGTTAGTACTTAGGCAAAGTACTTCAGGATGATTCTGCAATGATTTATGAGTCCAAATCAAGCTTCTTACATCTTGATTCATTCTGGTTTGATTAGAATCAAGAAGAAGTTGCAAAATCTCCAAAAAAGGTAAATTGGAGTCACTTCGGTTAAAAGGGGGATAACTTCTTCATCATAATTCCTATGATCTTGATTCAACTTCAGGATGAGTATCCACTGATTTATGAGTCTAATTCAATATTATTACATCTTTATTCATTATGGTTTGATTAGAATCAAGAAGAAATTGCCAACTCTTCAAACAGGGCAAACTGGAATCACTTCGGTTAAAAGTGGGATAACTTCTTCATCATAACTCCTATGATCTTGATTCAACTTCAGGGTGATTCTACACTGATTTATGAGTCCAAATCAAGCTTCTTACATCTTGATTCATTCTGGATTGATTAGTATCAAGAAGAAATTGCCAAATCTCAAAACAGGGCAAACTGAGATCACTTCGGTTTAAAGTGGGATAACTTCTTCATCATAACTCCAATGATATTGATTAAAATTCAGGATGATTCTACACTGATTTATGAGTCCAAATCAAGCTTCTTAAATCTTGATTTATTCTGGTTTGATTAGAATCAAGAAGAAATTGCAAAATCTCCAAACAGGGTAAACTATAGTCACTTCGGATAAAAGTGGGATAACTTCTTCATCATAACTCCTATGATCTTGATTCAAATTCAGGGTGATTCTAAACTGATTTATGAGTACAAATCAAGCTTCTTACATCGTGATTCATTTTGTTTTATTTGTATCAAGAATAAATTGCCAAATCTCCAAACAGGGCAAACTGGAATCATTTCGGTTAAAAGTGGGATAACTTCTTCATCATAACTCCTATGATCTTGATTAAACTTCAGGGTGATTCTAAACTGATTAATGAGTCCAAATCAAGCTTCTTACATCGTGATTCATTCTGGTTTTATTAGTATCAAGAATAAATTGCCAAATCTCCAAACAGGGCAAACTGGAATCACTTCGATTAAAAGTGCAATAACTTCTTCATCATAACTCCAATGATATTGATTCAACTTCAGGATGATTCTACACTGATTCATGAGTCCAAAACAAGCTTCTTACATCTTTATTCATTCTGGTTTTGATTAGAATCAAGAAGAAATTGCGAAATCTCCAAAAAGGGTAAACTGGAGTCACTTCGGTTAAAAGTGGGATAACTTCTTCATCATAACTCCTATGATCTTGATTCAAATTCAGGGTGATTCTAAACTTATTTATGAGTCCAAATCAATCTTCCTACATCGTGATTCATTCTGGTTTTATTAGTATAAAGTAGTAATTGCCAACTCTCCAAATAGGGCAAACTGGAATCACTTCGGTTAAAAGTAGGATAAATTCTTCATCATAACTCCTACGATCTTGATTCAACTTCAGGGTTATTCTACACTGATTTATGAGTCAAAATCAAGCTTCTTACATTGTGATTCATTCTGGTTTGATTAGAATCAAGAAGAAATTGTAAAATCTCCAAAAATGGTAAATTGGAGTCACTTCGGTTAAAAGGGGGATAACTTCTTCATCATAACTCTTATGATCTTGATTAAACTTCAGGGTGATTCTAAAATTATTTATGAGTCCAAATCAAGCTTCTTACATCGTGATTCATTCTGGTTTTATTAGTATCAAGAATAAATTGCCAAATTTTCAAACAGGATAAACTGGAATCACTTCGGTTAAAAGTGGGATAACTTCTTCATCATAACTCCTATGATATTGATTCAACTGCAGGGTGATTCTACACTTATTTATGAGTCCATATCAAGCTTCTTACATTGTGATTAATTCTGGTTTTATTAGTATCAAGAAGAAATTGTCAAAGCTCCAAAAAGGCAAAACTGGAATCACTTCGATTGAAAGTGGGATAACTTCTTCATCATAACTCCAATGATATTGATTCAACTTCAGGATGATTCTACACTGATTCATGAGTATAAACCAAGCTTCTAACATCTTTATTCATTCTGGTTTTGATTAGAATCAAGAAGAAATTGCCAAATCTCCAAACAGGGTAAACTGGAATCACTTCGGTTAAAAGTGGGATAACTTCTTCGTCATAACTCCTATGATCTTGCTTCAACTTCAGGGTGATTTTACACGGATTAATGAGTCCAAATCAAGCTTCTTACATCGTGATTCATTCTTGTTTTTATTTGTATCAAGAAGAAATAGCCAAATCTCCAAACAGAGTAAACTGGAATCACTTCGGTTAAAATTGGGATAACTTCTTCATCATAACTCCTATGATCTTGATTCAACTTCAGGGTGATTATACACTGATTAATGATTCCAAATCAAGATTCTTACATCTTTATTCATTCTGGTTTTATTAGTATCAAGAAGAAATTGACAAATCTCCAAACATGGCAAACTGGAATCACTTCGGTTAAAAGTGGGATAACTTCTTCATCATAACTCCTATGATATTGATTCAACTTCAGGGTGATTCTACACTGATTTATTAGTAAAAATCAAGCTTCTCTCATCTTGATTCAATCTGGTTTGATTAGAATCAAGTAGAAATTGCCAAATCTCCAAACAGGGTAAACTGGAATCACTTCGGTTAAAAGTGGAATAACTTCTTCATAATAAGTCCAATGATATTGATTCAACTTCACGATGATTCTGCACTGATTTATGAGTCCAAATCAAGCTTCTTACATCTTGATTCATTCTGGTTTGATTAGAATCAAGAAGAAGTTGCCAAATCTCCAAAAAAGGTAAATTGGAGTCACTTCGGTTAAAAGGGGGATAACTTCTTCATCATAACTCCTATGATCTTGATTCAACTACAGGATGAGTATCCACTGATTTATGAGTCTAAATCAATATTATTACATCTTGATTCATTATGGTTTGATTAGAATTAAGAAGAAATTGCCAACTCTTCAAACAGGGCAAACTGGAATCAGTTCGGTTAAAAGTGGGATAACTTCTTCATCATAACTCCTATGATCTTAATTCAACTTCAGAGTGATTCTACACTGATTTATGAGTCCAAATCAAGCTTCTTACATCTTGATTCATTCTGGATTGATTAGTATCAACAAGAAATTGCCAAATCTCAAAACAGGGCAAACTGGGATCACTTCGGTTAAAAGTGGGATAACTTCTTCATCATAACTCCAATGATCTTGCTTCAACTTCAGGATGATTCTTCACTGATTTATGAGTCCAAATCAAGCTTCTTACATCTTTATTCATTCTGGTTTGATTAGAATCAAGAAGAAATTGCAAAATCTCCAAACATGGTAAACTAGAGTCACTTCGGTTAAAAGTGGGATAACTTCTTCATCATAACTCCTATGATCTTGATTCAAATTCAGGGTGATTCTAAACTGATTTATGAGTACAAATCAATCTTCTTACATCGTGATTCATTTTTTTTTATTTGTATCAAGAATAAATTGCCAAATCTCCAAACAGGGCAAACTGGAATTATTTCGGTTAAAAGTGGGATAACTTCTTCATCATAACTCCTATGATCTTGATTAAACTTCAGGGTGATTCTAAACTGATTAATGAGTCCAAATCAAGCTTCTTACATCGTGATTCATTCTGGTTTTATTAGTATCAAGAATAAATTGCCAAATCTCCAAACAGGACAAACTGGAATCACTTCGATTAAAAGTGCAATAACTTCTTCATCATAACTCCAATGATATTGATTCAACTTCAGGATGATTCTACACTGATTCATGAGTCCAAAAAAAGCTTCTTACATATTTATTAATTCTGGTTTTGATTAGAATCCAGAAGAAATTATGAAATCTCCAAAAAGGGTAAACTGGAGTCACTTCGGTTAAAAGTGAGATAACTTCTTCATCATAACTCCTATGATCTTGATTCAAATTCAGGGTGATTCTAAACTTATTTATGAATCCAAATCAATCTTCCTACATCGTGATTCATTCTGGTTTTATTAGTATAAAGTAGTAATTGCCAACTCTCCAAATAGGGCAAACTGGAATCACTTCGGTTAAAAGTAGGATAAATTCTTCATCATAACTCCTACGATCTTGATTCAACTTCAGGGTTATTCTACACTGATTTATGAGTCAAAATCAAGCTTCTTACATTGTGATTCATTCTGGTTTGATTAGAATCAAGAAGAAATTGTGAAATCTACAAACAGGGTAAATTGGAGTAACTTCGGTTGAAAGGGGATAACTTCTTCATCATAACTCTTATGATCTTTATTAAACTTCAGGGTGATTCTAAAATTATTTATGAGTCCAAATCAAGCTTCTTACATCGTGATTCATTCTGGTTTTATTAGTATCAAGAATAAATTGCCAAATTTTCAAACAGGATAAACTGGAATCACTTCGGTTAAAAGTGGGATAACTTCTTCATCATAACTCCTATGATATTGATTCAACTGCAGGGTGATTCTACACTTATTTATGAGTCCATATCAAGCTTCTTACATCGTGATTAATTCTGGATTGATTAGTATCAAGAAGAAATTGTCAAATCTCCAAACAGGGCAAACTGGAATCACTTCGATTGAAAGTGGGATAACTTCTTCATCATAACTCCAATGATATTGATTCAACTTCAGGATGATTCTACACTGATTCATGAGTATAAAACAAGCTTCTAACATCTTTATTCATTCTGGTTTTGATTAGAATCAAGAAGAAATTGCCAAATCTCCAAACAGGGTAAACTGGAATCACTTCGGTTAAAAGTGGGATAACTTCTTCGTCATAACTCCTATGATCTTGCTTCAACTTCAGGGTGATTTTACACGGATTAATGAGTCCAAATCAAGCTTCTTACATCGTGATTCATTCTTGTTTTTATTTGTATCAAGAAGAAATTGCCAAATCTCCAAACAGGGTAAACTGGAATCACTTCGGTTAAAATTGGGATAACTTCTTCATCATAACTCCTATGATCTTGATTCAACTTCAGGGTGATTATACACTGATTAATGATTCAAAATCAAGATTCTTACATCTTTATTCATTCTGGTTTTATTAGTATCAAGAAGAAATTGACAAATCTCCAAACAGGGCAAACTGGAATCACTTCGGTTAAAAGTGGGATAACTTCTTCATCATAACTCCTATGATATTGATTCAACTTCAGGGTGATTCTACACTGATTTATTAGTAAAAATCAAGCTTCTCTCATCTTGATTCAATCTGGTTTGATTAGAATCAAGTAGAAATTGCCAAATCTCCAAACAGGGTAAACTGGAATCACTTCGGTTAAAAGTGGAATAACTTCTTCATAATAAGTCCAATGATATTGATTCAACTTCACGATGATTCTGCACTGATTTATGAGTCCAAATCAAGCTTCTTACATCTTGATTCATTCTGGTTTGATTAGAATCAAGAAGAAGTTGCCAAATCTCCAAAAAAGGTAAATTGGAGTCACTTCGGTTAAAAGGGGATAACTTCTTCATCATAACTCCTATGATCTTGATTCAGCTTCAGGATGAGTATCCACTGATTTATGAGTCTAAATCAATATTATTACATCTTGATTCATTATGGTTTGATTAGAATTAAGAAGAAATTGCCAACTCTTCAAACAGGGCAAACTGGAATCAGTTCGGTTAAAAGTGGGATAACTTCTTCATCATAACTCCTATGATCTTAATTCAACTTCAGAGTGATTCTACACTGATTTATGAGTCCAAATCAAGCTTCTTATATCTTGATTCATTCTGGATTGATTAGTATCAACAAGAAATTGCCAAATCTCAAAACAGGGCAAACTGGGATCACTTCGGTTAAAAGTGGGATAACTTCTTCATCATAACTCCAATGATCTTGCTTCAACTTCAGGATGATTCTTCACTGATTTATGAGTCCAAATCAAGCTTCTTACATCTTTATTCATTCTGGTTTGATTAGAATCAAGAAGAAATTGCAAAATCTCCAAACATGGTAAACTAGAGTCACTTCGGTTAAAAGTGGGATAACTTCTTCATCATAACTCCTATGATCTTGATTCAAATTCAGGGTGATTCTAAACTGATTTATGAGTACAAATCAATCTTCTTACATCGTGATTCATTCTTTTTTTATTTGAATCAAGAATAAATTGCCAAATCTCCAAACAGGGCAAATTGGAATCATTTCGGTTAAAAGTGGGATAACTTCTTCATCATAACTCCTATGATCTTGATTAAACTTCAGGGTGATTCTAAACTGATTAATGAGTCCAAATCAAGCTTCTTACATCGTGATTCATTCTGGTTTTATTAGTATCAAGAATAAATTGCCAAATCTCCAAACAGGACAAACTGGAATCACTTCGATTAAAAGTGCAATAACTTCTTCATCATAACTCCAATGATATTGATTCAACTTCAGGATGATTCTACACTGATTCATGAGTCCAAAAAAAGCTTCTTACATATTTATTAATTCTGGTTTTGATTAGAATCCAGAAGAAATTATGAAATCTTCCAAAAAGGGTAAACTGGAGTCACTTCGGTTAAAAGTGGGATAACTTCTTCATCATAACTCCTATGATCTTGATTCAAATTCAGGGTGATTCTAAACTTATTTATGAATCCAAATCAATCTTCCTACATCGTGATTCATTCTGGTTTTATGAGTATAAAGTAGTAATTGTCAACTCTCCAAATAGGGCAAACTGGAATCACTTCGGTTAAAAGTGAGATAACTTCTTCATCATAACTCCTATGATATTGATTCAACTTCAGGGTGATTTACACTGATTTATTAGTACAAATCAAGCTTCTTACATCGTGATTCAATCTGGTTTGATTAGAATCAAGGAGAAATTGCCAAATCTCCAAACAGGGTTAACTGGAATCACTTCGGTTAAAAGTGGAATAACTTCTTCATCATAAGTCCAATGATATTGATTCAACTTCAGGATGATTCTGCACTGATTTATGAGTCCAAATCAAGCTTCTTACATCTTGATTAATTCTGGTTTGATTAGAATCAAGAAGAAGTTGTCAAATCTCCAAAAAAGGTAAATTGGAGTCACTTCGGTTAAAAGGGGGATAACTTTTTCATCATAACTCATATGATCTTGATTCAACTACAGGATGAGTATACACTGATTTATGAGTCTAAATCAATATTATTACATCTTGATTCATTATGGTTTGATTAGAATCAAGAAGAAATTGCCAACTCTTCAAACAGGGCAAACTGGAATCACTTTGGTTAAAAGTGGGATAACTTCTTCATCATAACTCCTATGATCTTGATTCAAATTCAGGGTGATTCTACACTGATTTATGAGTCCAAATAAAGCTTCTTACATCTTGATTCATTCTGGATTGATTAGTATCAAGAAGAAATTGCCAAATCTCAAAACAAGGACAAACTGGGATCACTTCGGTTTAAAGTAGGATAACTTCTTCATCATAACTCCAATGATATTGATTAAAATTCAGGATGATTCTACACTGATTTATGAGTCCAAATCAAGCTTCTTACATCTTGATTCATTCTGGTTTGATTAGAATCAAGAAGTTGTCAAATCTCCAAAAAAGGTAAATTGGAGTCACTTCGGTTAAAAGTGGGATAACTTCTTCATCATAACTCATATGATCTTGATTCAACTTCAGGATGAGTATCCACTGATTTATGAGTCCAAATCAATATTATTAAATCTTGATTCATTATGGTTTGATTAGAATCAAGAAGAAATTGCCAACTCTTCAAACAGGGCAAACTGGAATCACTTCGGTTTAACGTGGAATAACTTCTTCATCATAAGTCCAATGATATTGATTCAACTTCAGGATGATTCTGCACTAATTTATGAGTCCAAATCCAGCTTCTTACATCTTGATTCATTCTGGTTTGATTAGAATCAAGAAGTTGTCAAATCTCCAAAAAAGATAAATTGGAGTCACTTCGGTTAAAAGTGGGATAACTTCTTCATCATAACTCCTATGATCTTGATTAAACTTCAGGATGAGTATCCACTGATTTATGAGTCCACATCAATATTCTTACATCTTGATTTATTATGGTTTGATTAGAATCAAGAAGATATTGCCAAATCTCCAAACAGGGTAAATTGGAGTAACTTCGGTTAAAAGTGGGATAACTTCTTCATCATAACTCCTATGTTATTGATTCAACTTCAGGGTGATTCTAATCTGATTTATGAGTCCAAATAAAGCTTCTTACATCGTGATTCATCCTGGTTTTATTTGTATCAAGAATAAATTGACCAATCTCCCAAAGGGAAAACTAGAATCACTTCGGTTAAAAGTGGGATAACTTCTTCATCATAACTCTTATGATCTTGCTTCAACTTCTGGGTGGTTCAACACTGATTTTTGAGTAAAAATCAAGCTTCTTACATCTTTATTCATTCTGGTTTTGATTAGAATCAAGAAGAAATTGCAAAATCTCCAAACAAGGTAAACTGGATTCACTTTGGTTAAAAGTGGGATAACTTCTTCATCATAACTCCTATGATCTTGATTCAAATTCAAGGTGATTCTAAACTGATTTATGCGTCCAAATCAAGCTTCTTACATCGTTATTCATTCTGGTTTTATTAGTATCAAGAAGAAATTGCCAAATCTCCACACAGGGTAAAATGGAATCACTTCGGTTAAAATTGGGATAACTTCTTCATCATAACTCCTATGATCTTTATTCAACTTCAGGGTGATTATACACTGATTAATGTGTCCAAATCAAGCTTCTTACATCTTTATTCATTCTGGTTTTATTAGTATCAAGAAGAAATTGACAAATCTCCAAACAGAGCAAACTGAAATCACTTCGGTTAAAAGTGGGATAACTTCTTCATCATAATTCCTATGATCTTGATTCAACTTCAGGGTGATTCTACACTGATTTATTAGTCCAAATCAAGATTCTTACATCGTGATTCATTCTGGATTTATTAGTATCAAGAAGAAATTGCCAAAACTCAAAACATGGCAAATTGGGATCACTTCGATTAAAAGTGGGATAACTTCTTCATCATAACACCTATGATCTTGATTAAACTTCAGGGTGATTATAAACTTATTAATGAGTCCAAATCAAGCTTCTTAAATCGTGATTCATTCTGGTTTTATTAGTATCAAGAATTAATTGCCAAATCTCCAAGCAGGACAAACTGGAATCACTTCGGTTAAAAGTGCAATAACTTCTTCATCATAACTCCAATGATATTGATTCAATTTCAGGATAATTCTAAGCTGATTTATGAGTCCAAATCAATCTTCTTACGTCTTGATTCATTCTGGTTTGATTAGAATCAAGAAGAAATTGTGAAATCTCCAAACATGGTAAATTGGAGTCACTTCGGTTAAAAGTGGGATAACTTCTTCATCATAACTCCTATGATCTTGATTCAACTTCAGGGTGATTCTAAACTTATTTATGAGTCCAAATCAAGCTTATTACATCGTGATTCGTTCTGTTTTTATTAGTATCAAGAAGAAATTGTCAAATCTCCAAACTAGGTAAATTGGAGTCACTTCGGTTAAAAGTGGGATAACTTCTTCATCATAACAACTATGATCTTGATTCAACTTCAGGGTGATTCTAAACTGATTTATGAGTCCAAATCAAGCTTCTTACTGAAATCTTGAGAGAAACTTGAGTATAAACAGAAGATAGAGTGAAGAATGGAGAGAATAGAGAGATTAGACAAGAAAGTAAAGAGAGATCCGGGTAGACTTTAGGTAACCATTAGAGAGAGTATAGTGAGATAAACGAGAGAGAGAGACTGAAATGCTCGTTATGATTAATGATAAGCAAGGTTTACAATATATAGAGGAGATTAGGATAAGGTTTCAACGTAAACAAAGACCAAAGCATGTGTAGTCAAGCCGGGGAGGAGCGTCTATTTGAAATGCTTGGACCAGAAGCTCCACACGCTTGATGCCAAATTAATATAATATATAGAGGAGATTAGGATAAGGTTTACAATATAATTGGAGTCACTTGTACGGCCTCTTGTACGGCCTTTGTACGGACACCCAAACTTATTTCCTCCCAAAATCCTCTATTCTTCCTCTATCATTTAATCAACTTATTCAACACTCCCTCTCAAGCTTGACTATGGGAATCAGTCAAGCTTGGACGCCATGAGATCTTCCTCATTAAAAACCTTATCAAAGAAAACCCTCCTTAGGGATAAAACATTGACAAGGAAAAGAGTAAAGACCTCATGACAAAGGGGCTCAGCTCCTTCTGGTGAGATCAATGAGTCCTAACCTCGTGTGAATGGACTCAATGGTCTTCTGTCTAGCTGCCTTGGTGAACACATCAGCTAGTTGATCCTCACTCCTTGTGTAGCAAGGTAAGATATCTCCGGATACAATCA
The DNA here is from genome assembly GCA_905132885.1 of Moricandia moricandioides. Classification (NCBI taxonomy): domain Eukaryota; kingdom Viridiplantae; phylum Streptophyta; class Magnoliopsida; order Brassicales; family Brassicaceae; genus Moricandia; species Moricandia moricandioides. The sequence continues at coordinate 44,522 of CAJHQQ010000970.1, read as the reverse complement.
TTTGCCTCACCTTGTGACAATCCACTTCAATGTGCTTTGTTCTCTCATGGAACACCGAGTTGGAGGCAATGTGGATGGCTGCTTGGTTGTCACAATGCATGGTCATAGGTGTGTCTTGATCAACCCCCAAGTGCTTCAGTATGCCCTTCATCCAAACCAACTCATTTGTCAGCTTCACCATGGCTCTATATTCAGCTTCTGCGCTTGAGCATGACACCACCTTCTGCTTCTTGCTCTTCCAAGTAACCAGGTTCCCTCCAATAAATGTGCAATAACGAGTTGTGGATTTCCTATCCATCCTATCCCCAGCCCAATCAGCATCACAATACCCTACCACTTCAGTACTCTTGTTGCAACCCATCCATACTCCTTGGTTGATTGATCCATTCAGGTACATGAGTAATCTATTCACCATGTTCCAGTGATGCTCCTTTGGGGCTTGCATATGTTGACTCACCTGATTCACAGTAAAGCATATATCAGGTCTTGTTATGGTTAAGTAAATCAACTTACCAACAAGCTTTCTATAAAGCTTGGCATCTTGAAATGGTGGACTATCTTCAATCTCCCCCTCACATGGGACTTTATATCCATCTTCAAGAGGAGTTCTAGATGTCTTCCCTCCATACATCCCTGCATCTTTCAAAAGATCAAGTGTATACTTTCTTTGGGACAGAAATAAACCTTCCTTAGACCTACATAACTCAATTCCAAGAAAGTATTTCATCTCCCCCAAATCTTTAATTTCAAAGACAGATTTTAGATAGTCTTTAGTAGATTGTATACCTGCCTTGTCACTTCCAGTAATGATGATATCATCAACATATACTAGAAGGACAACTATACCTGAGGATGTAGTGAGAGTGAAGAGGGTGTGATCGAGTTCAGACCTTTTGAAGCCTCTTCCATTCAAGGTGGTGCTGAGTTTGTTGTACCAAGCTCTTGGTGACTGCTTAAGACCATATATAGCTTTCTTCAATCTTAGAACGTTTCCTTTCTTCACAAAATGTTCCAAACCAGGTGGAGGATACATATAGACTTCATCTTCAAGTTCTCCTTGAAGGAATGCATTCTTTACATCCATTTGCCAAAGACCCCATTCCAAATTCACTGCCACTGACAATACTATTCTAATGGTGTGGAGCTTTGCAACTGGAGCAAAAGTGTCTAGGTAGTCTTCACCATAAGTCTGAGTAAATCCTCTAGCAACCAATCTGGTCTTCTTTCTATCCACCTTCCCATTTGCTAGGTACTTGATTGTGAAGATCCACCTACTAGACACTGCCTTCTTCCCTCTTGGTAGCTCACTCTCATACCAAGTGTCATTCTTAACCATTGCATCAGCCTAAGCTCCTACTGATTCCTTCCACTCCTTATCCTTGATTGCCTCCTCATAGGATGCTGGAACATAACTCTCATCCAGACTTGTCATAAAGGCACAGTGATCTTCAGGATAGAATGCTAGGGAGCAAGATACTTGAGATGGATGTTCCACAGCCTGCGCATTGTAATATACTCTGGTGTTTATCCAGTTTGATGGAGGGTTTCTCACTCTTGTACTCCTCCTCAGTGGTTGAACCACAGGTTGAGGTTGTTCTACCTCTCCTTCTTCATGCTCATCTTGCTCATCTCCTCCTTCTTCCTCCACATTTCCTTGATCACCATCTTGATCATGAGTGCCTGATCCTTCCTCATCTTGATCATGATCAGTTTCAATTCCATTCCCCCTCTCCTCTCATGATCAAGGTGGGGAGCTTGATTTCCATCAGTGGTGGGGGGACCTTGATGATTTCCTCCTCCAGGTTGTTGATCTTGAGACATGTTAATCCCAAGACTCTCCAGGATAATCCTCAAATTAGATGCCTTGTCAGTAGCTAAGTCTTTCAACTCTGTCTGGTTCTTCTCTTCATAGAAACCTCTATCCTCCACAAACTTCACATCCCTTGACACCAGAACTCTTCTTGTTATTGGATCATAACACTTGTACCCCTTTTGAGTTGGCGAGTACCCTATGAACATCCCCTTTGTGCTCTTTGCTTCCAACTTGTTCCTTAACTCTCCTGGTTTGAGAACAAAACAAAGGCAACCAAAGACCCGGAGATGGTCTAGGGTTGGTCTATGCTTGTTCAAAACCTCAAATGGTGACTTATCCTCAAGGATCCTGGTTGGAGTTCTATTGATCAGGTAACACGCAGTAGCCACTGCATCACTCCAGAACCTCTTTGGGACATTAGCTTGGAACATCATAGACCGTGCTACCTCCATAAGGTGTCTGTTCTTTCTCTTTGCCACTCCATTTTGTTGAGGTGTATAGGGACAGCTTGTTTGATGAAGAATTCCATGTTGAGATATGTGTTGCTTGAATGCTTGACTTGTATACTCCCCACCATTATCTGATCTAAAAATTTTAAGCTTGGCATTGAAATGGTTAGTCACATAGTTTTGAAAGTTTCTAAATGCATCAAGCACCCTATCTTTAGATGGAATCAAGGTTATCCAGGTGTATTTAGATTTCCAAATCTCAAAACAGGGCAAACTAGGATCACTTCGGTTAAAAGTGGGATAACTTCTTCATCGTAACTCCAATGATATTTATTAAACTTCAGGATGATTCTACACGGATTTATGATTCCAAATCAAGCTTCTTACATCTTGATTCATTCTGGTTTGATTAGAATCAAGAAGAAATTGCCAAATCTCCAAAAAGGGTAAACTGGAGTCACTTCGGTTAAAAGTGGGATAACTTCTTCATCATAACTCCTATGATCTTGATTCAAATTCAGGGTGATTCTTGACTGATTTATGAGTCTAAATCAAGATTATTACATCATGATTCATTCTGGTGTTATTTTTATCATGAATAAAATTCCAAATCTCCAAACAGGGCAAACTGGAATCACTTCGGTTAAAAGTGGGATAACTTCTTTATCATAACTCCTATGATATTGATTCAACTTCAGGGTGATTCTACACTGATTTATGAGTACAAATCAAGCTTCTTACCTAGTGATTTATTCTGGTTTAATTACAATCAAGAAGAAATTGTCAAATCTCCAAACAGGTTAAACTGGAATCACTTCGGTTAAAAGTGGAATAATTTCTTCATTATAAGTCTAATGATATTGATTCAACTTCAGGATGATTATCCACTAATTTATGAGTCCAAATCAATATTATTAAATCTTGATTCATTATGGTTTGATTAGAATCAAGAAGAAATTGCCAACTCTCCAAACAGGGCAAACTGGAATCACTTCGGTTAAAAGTGGGATAACTTCTTCATCATAACTCCTATGTTCTTGATTCAACTTCAGGGTGATTCTACACTGATTTGTGATTCCAAATCAAGCTTCTTAAATCGTGTTTCATTCTGGTTTTATTTGTATCAAGAAGAAATTGTCAAAGCTCCAAACAGGAAAAACTGGAATCAATTCGGTTAAAAGTGGGATAACTTCTTCATCATAACTCCTATGATATTGATTCAACTTCAGGGTGATTCTAAAATGATTTATGAGTCCAAATCAATCTTCTTACATCGTGAAAAATCCTTGTTTTATTTGTATCAAGAAGAAATTGTCAAATCTCCAAACAGGGTAAATTGGAATCACTTTGGTTAAAAGTGGGATAACTTCTTCATCATAACTCCTATGATATTGATTCAACTTCAAGGTGATTCTACACTGATTTATGAGTACAAATCAAGCTTCTTACATCGTGATTCATTTCTGTTTGATTAGAATCAAGAAGAAATTGTCAAATCTCTAAACAGGGTAAACTGGAATCACTTTGGTTAAAAGTGGAATAACTTCTTCATCATAAGTCCAATGATATTGATTCAACTTCAGGATGATTCTGCACTAATTTATGAGTCCAAATCAAGCTTCTTACATCTTGATTCATTCTGGTTTGATTAGAATCAAGAAGTTGTCAAATCTCCAAAAAAGGTAAATTGGAGTCACTTCGGTTAAAAGTGGGATAACTTCTTCATCATAACTCCTATGATCTTGATTAAACTTCAGGATGAGTATCCACTGATTTATGAGTCCACATCAATATTCTTACATCTTGATTCATTATGGTTTGATTAGAATCAAGAAGATATTGCCAAATCTCCAAACAGGGTAAACTGGAGTCACTTCGGTTAAAAATGGGGGTAACTTCTTCATCATAACTCCTATGATCTTGATTCAACTTCAGGGTGATTCTACATTGATTTATGAGTCCAAATCAAGCTTCTTACATCGTGATTCATTCTGGTTTGATTAGAATCAAGAAGAAATTGCCAAATCTCCAAAGAGGGTAAACTGGAATCACTTCGGTTAAAAGTGGGATAACTTCTTCATCATAACTCCTATGATCTTGATTCAAATTCAGGGTGATTCTTAACTGATTTATGAGTCCAAAACAAGCTTCTTACATCGTGATTCATTCTGGTTTTATTTGTATCAAGAATTAATTGCCAAATCTCCAAACAGGGCAAACTGGAATCACTTCGGTTAAAAGTGGGATAACTTCTTCATCATAACTCCTATGATCTTGATTAAACTTCAGGAAGATTCTACACTGATTTATGAGTCCAAATCAAGCTTCTTACGTCTTGATTCATTCTGGTTTGATTAGAATCAAGAAGAAATTGCGAAATCTCCAAACAGGGTAAATTAGAGTCACTTCGGTTAAAAGTGGGATAACTTCTTCATCATAACTCCTATGATCTTGATTCAACTTCAGGGTGATTCTAATCTTATTTATGAGTCCAAATCAAACTTCTTACGTCATGATTCGTTATGGTTTTATTAGTATCAAGAAGTAATTACCAAATCTCCAAACAAGGTAAATTGGAGTCACTTCGGTTAAAAGTGGGATAACTTCTTCATCATAACTCCTATGATCTTGATTCAACTTCAGGGTGATTTTACACTGATTTATGAGTCCAAATAAACATTCTTACATCTTGATTCATTAAGGTTTGATCAGAATCAAGAAGAAATTGCCAACTCTCCAAACAGGGCAAACTGGAATCACTTCGGTTAAAAGTGGGATAACTTCTTCATCATAACTCCTATGATCTTTGATGTAACCTGAATCAGCAACAGAAACAAATAGAAAGAAGTCTTGGCTTATGGGTGTGTGTGTGTGGACGAGGTGGGCTAAACGTGATGGTTTTTGCTTGTGTTTTGGTCAGGAAAATGGTCCAAGAGGTTATACATCAAAATCAGCCCAATTTTATCAAGTTCCAAGCCCAAGAAGATCCAAAATCAAGTGGTTTCCTTGCTGTCTAAAAAGAGTGACGAAAATTGGAGAATAAATTGCATGGAAAGCTTCTCTCTCCTCCATGCATTGTTTTGTGATTTCCTAGACTATTAAATAACTAGCTTTGTGAGCAAGTTTAGTCTCCTATAAATAAGTTGTAATCTCCATTGAAATAAAATAAGTTGTGAGTTATATTTTTGGAATCTTGAGAGTGTTTCTCAGTTTTGTTCCTTCGGGAATTTTTCGATCCGTCTTGGTGCGTCATATCCAGGGGGTCAACCTCATTGTCGTCTAGGTGCGTCATATCCTAGGGCATTGAGTTGGAATATCAGAGGCCTTCCGCATCCTCTGTGCGACCTAACGATCCACGGTAAATCAAGAGCTTCCGCATCTCTTGTGTCATACCATTCGATCCACCTCCTTGTTTCTTTGGAGTTTCACGTTCCATTGGAGTCAAGGATTATCCCTCACCAATTTCAGAGTGATCCTTGGGAGGTTCTCATCATTTGGTATCAGAGCCACTCTGAAAGCGGTATTCACTTATGTTATCCATCATTCTCATCTTCCCATCTTCTTAAAAAAAAAAATAGAGAGAGAAGGGAGTTCAACGAGGAACCAATAGATCATCCCTTCTAGAGCTTAACCGAAACAGCTCTTTCATCTTTCGTAATGTTTAGCTAGGTGTGTGAACCCGAAGGCAGTGAACCAAGGTGATCTTGTGAGATGACTCTCATGGCCATAGGTTCTAAACATTATGACGGATTTGAGGGCAAATCCTTTTAAAGGAGGAGGGGATGATGTAACCTGAATCAGCAACATAAACAAATAGAAAGAAGTCTTGGCTTATGGGTGTGTGTGTGTGGACGAGGTGGGCTAAAAGTGATGGTTTTTGCTTGTGTTTTGGTCAGGAAAATGGTCCAAGAGGTTATACATCAAAATCAGCCCAATTTTATCAAGTTCCAAGCCCAAGAAGATCCAAAATCAAGTGGTTTCCTTGCTGTCTAAAAAGAGTGACGAAAATTGGAGAATAAATTGCATGGAAAGCTTCTCTCTCCTCCATGCATTGTTTTGTGATTTCCTAGACTATTAAATAACTAGCTTTGTGAGCAAGTTTAGTTTCCTATAAATAAGTTGTAATCTCCATTGAAATAAAATAAGTTGTGAGTTATATTTTTGGAATCTTGAGAGTGTTTCTCAGTTTTGTTCCTTCGGGAATTTTTCGATCCGTCCTGGTGCGTCATATCCAGGGGGTCAACCTCATTGTCGTCTAGGTGCGTCATATCATAGGGCATTGAGTTGGAATATCAGAGGCCTTCCGCATCCTCTGTGCGACCTAACGATCCACGGTAAATCAAGAGCTTCCGCATCTCTTGTGTCATACCATTCGATCCACCGCCTTGTTTCTTTGGAGTTTCACGTTCCATTGGAGTCAAGGATTATCCCTCACCAATTTCAGAGTGATCCTTGGGAGGTTCTCATCAATCTTGATTCAACTTCAGGTTGATTCTACACTGATTTATGAGTCCAAATAAAGCTTCTTACATCGTGATTCATTCTGGATTTATTAGTATCAAGAAGAAATTGCCAAATCGCAAAACAGGGCAAACTGGGATCACTTCGGTTAAAAGTGGGATAACTTCTTCATCATAACTCCAATGATATTGATTAAACTTCAGGATGATTCTACACGGATTTATGAGTCCAAATCAAGCTTCTTACATCGTGATTCATTCTGGTTTTATTTGTGTCAAGAAGAAATTGCCAAATCTCCAAACTAGGTAAACTGGAATCACTTCGGTTAAAAGTCGGATAACTTCTTCATCATAACTCCTATGATCTTGCTTCAAATTCAGGGTGATTCTACACTGATTAATGAGTCCAAATCAAGCTTCTTACATCGTGATTCATTCTGGTTTTTATTAGTATCAAGAAGAAATTGCCAAATCTTCAAACAGGGTAAACTGGAATCACTTCGGTTAAAAGTGGGATAACTTCTTCATCATAACTCCTATGATATTGATTCAACTTCAGGGTGATTATAGACTGATTTATAGGTCCAAATATAGCTTCTTAAATCGTGATTCATTCTGGTTTGATAAGAATCAAGAAGAAATTGCCAAATCTCCAAACAGGGTAAACTGGAATCACTTCGGTTAAAAGTGGGATAACTTCTTCATCTTAACTCCTATGATCTTGATTCAACTTCAGGGTGATTATACACTGATTAATGAGTCCAAATCAAGCTTCTTACATCGTGATTCATTCTGGTTTTATTAGTATCAAGAATAAATTGCCAAATATCCAAACAGGGCAAACTGGAATCACTTCGGTTAAAAGTGGGATAACTTCTTCATCATAAGTCCAATGATATTGATTCAACTTCAGGATGATTCTGCACTGATTCATGAGTCCAAATCAAGCTTCTTACATCTTTATTCATTCTGGTTTTGATTAGAATCAAGAAAAAATTGCCAAATCTCCAAACAAGGTCAATTGGAGTCACTTCGGTTAAAAGTGGGATAACTTCTTCATCATTATTCCTATGATCTTGATTCAACTTCAGGGTTATTCTACACTGAATTATGAGTCTAAATCAAGCTTCTTACATCGTGATTCATTCTGGTTTTATTAGTATCAAGAAGAAATTGCCAACTCTCCAAACAGGGCAAACTGGAATCACTTCGGTTAAAAGTGGGATAACTTCTTCATCATAACTCCTATGATCTTGATTAAACTTCAGGGTGATTCTACACTTATTTATGAGTCCAAATCAATCTTCTTACATAGTGATTCATTCTGGTTTTATTAGTATCAAGAAGAAATTGCCAAATCTCCAAACAAGGTAAACTGGATTCACTTCGGTTTAAAGTGGGATAACTTCTTCATCATAACTCCTATGATATTGATTCAAATTCAGGGTGATTATCCACTGATTTATGATTCCAAATCAAGATTCTTACATATTTATTCATTATTGTTTGATTAGAATCAAGAAGAAATTGCCAACTCTCCAAACATGGCAAACTGGATTCACTTCGGTTAAAAGTGGGATAACTTCTTCATCATAACTCCTATGATCTTGATTCAACTTCAGGGTGATTCTACACTTATTTATGATTCCAAATCAAGAAGAAATTGTCAAAGCTCCAAAGAGGGAAAACTGGAATCACTTCGATTGAAAAGTGGCATAACTTCTTCATCATAACTCCAATGATATTGATTCAACTTCAGGATGATTCTACACTGATTTATGAGTCCAAATAAAGCTTCTTACATCTTGATTCATTCTGGTTTAATTAGAATCAAGAAGAAATTGCCAAATCTCCAAACAAGGTAAATTGGAGTCACTTCGGTTAAAAGTGGGATAACTTCTTCGTCATATCTCCTATGATCTTGATTCAACTTCAGGGTGATTCTAAACTTATTTATGAGTCCAAATCAAGCTTCTTACATCGTGATTCGTTCTGGTTTAGTTAGTATCAAGAAGAAATTGCCAACTCTCCAAACAAGGCAAACTGGAATCACTTCGGTTAAATGTGGGATAACTTCTTCATCATAACTCCTATGATCTTGATTCAACTTCAGGATGATTATACAATGATTTATGAGTCCAAATCAAGCTTCTTACATCCTGATTCATTCTGGTTTAATTAGAATTATGAAGAAATTGCCAAATTTCCAAACAGGGTAAACTGGAGTCACTTCGGTTAAAAGTGGGATAACTTCTTCATCATAAGTCCAATGATATTGATTCAACTTCATGATGATTCTGCACTGATTCATGAGTCCAAATCAAGCTTCTTACACCTTTATTCATTCTAGTTTTGATTAGAATCAAGAAAAAATTGCCAAATCTCCAAACAAGGTCAATTGGAGTCACTTCGGTTAAAAGTGGGATAACTTCTTCATCATTATTCCTATGATCTTGATTCAACTTCATGGTTATTCTACACTGAATTATGAGTCTAAAACAAGATTCTTACATCGTGATTCATTCTGGTTTTATTAGTATCAAGAAGCAATTGCCAACTCTCCTAACAGGGCAAACTGGAATCACTTCGGTTGAAAGTGGGATAACTTCTTCATCATAACTCCTATGATCTTGATTAAACTTCAGGGTGATTCTACACTTATTTATGAGTCCAAATCAATCTTCTTACATAGTTATTCATTCTGGTTTTATTAGTATCAAGCAGAAATTGCCAAATCTCAAAACAAGGTAAACTGGATTCACTTCGGTTTAAAGTGGGATAACTTCTTCATCATAACTCCTATGAAATTGATTCAAATTCAGGGTGATTATCCACTGATTTATGATTCCAAATCAAGATTCTTACATATTTATTCATTATTGTTTGATTAGAATCAAGAAGAAATTGCCAACTCTCCAAACATGGCAAACTGGATTCACTTCGGTTAAAAGTGGGATAACTTCTTCATCATAACTCCTATGATCTTGATTCAACTTCAGGGTGATTCTACACTGATTTATGATTCCAAATCAAGAAGAAATTGTCAAAGCTCCAAAAAGGGAAAACTGGAATCACTTCGATTGAAAGTGGCATAACTTCTTCATCATAACTCCAATGATATTGATTCAACTTCAGGATGATTCTACACTGATTTATGAGTCCAAATAAAGCTTCTTACATCTTGATTCATTCTGGTTTAATTAGAATCAAGAAGAAATTGCCAAATCTCCAAACAAGGTAAATTGGAGTCACTTCGGTTAAAAGTGGGATAACTTCTTCGTCATATCTCCTATGATCTTGATTCAACTTCAGGGTGATTCTAAACTTATTTATGAGTCCAAATCAAGCTTCTTACATCGTGATTCGTTCTGGTTTAATTAGTATCAAGAAGAAATTGCCAACTCTCCAAACAAGGCAAACTGGAATCACTTCGGTTAAATGTGGGATAACTTCTTCATCATAACTCCTATGATCTTGATTCAACTTCAGGATGATTATACAATGATTTATGAGTCCAAATCAAGCTTCTTACATCTTGATTCATTCTGGTTTAATTAGAATTAAGAAGAAATTGCCAAATCTCCAAACAGGGTAAACTGGAGTCACTTCGGTTAAAAGTGGGATAACTTCTTCATCATAACTCCTATGATCTTGATTCAAATTCAGGGTGATTCTACACTGATTTATGAGTCCAAATCAAGCTTCTTACATCGTGATTCATTCTGGATTTATTAGTATCAAGAAGAAATTGCCAAATCTCAAAACAGGGCAAACTAGAATCACTTCGGTTAAAAGTGGGATAACTTCTTCATCATAACCCCAGTGATATTGATTAAACTTCAGGATGATTCTACACTGATTTATGAGTCCAATCAAGCTTCTTACATCTTGATTCATTCTGGTTTTATTAGAATCAAGAAGAAATTGCCAAATCTCCAATCAGGGTAAACTGGAGTCACTTCGGTTAAAAGTGGGATAACTTCTTCATCATAACTCCTATGATCTTGATTCAAATTCAGGGTGATTCTAAACTGATTTATGAGTCCAAATCAAGCTTCTTACATCGTGAAAAATCCTGGTTTTATTTGTATCAAGAAGAAATTGCTAAATCTCCATACAGGGTAAATTGGAATCACTTCGGTTAAAAGTGGGATAACTTCTTCATCATAACTCCTATGATCTTGCTTCAAATTCAGGGTGATTCTAAACTGATTAATGAGTCCAAATCAAGCTTCTTACATCGTGATTCATTCTGGTTTTTATTAGTATTAGGAAGAAATTGCCAAATCTTCAAACAGGGTAAACTGGAATCACTTCGGTTAAAAGTGGGATAACTTCTTCATCATAACTCCTATGATATTGATTCAACTTCAGGGTGATTATAGACTGATTTATGAGTCCAAATAGAGCTTCTTACATCGTGATTCATTCTGGTTTTATTAGTATCAAGAATAAATTGCCAAATATCCAAACAGGACAAACTGGAATCACTTCGGTTAAAAGTGGGATAGCTTCTTCATCATAAGTCCAATGATATTGATTCAACTTCAGGATAATTCTACACTAATTTATGAGTCCAAATCAAGATTCTTACATCTTTATTCATTCTTGTTTGATTAGAATCAAGAAGAAATTTCCAAATCTCCAAACAGGGTAAACTGGAATCACTTCGGTTAAAAGTGAGATAACTTCTTCATCATAACTCCTATGATATTGATTCAACTTCAGGGTGATTATACACTGATTAATGAGTCCAAATCAAGATTCTTACATCGTGATTCATTCTGGTTTTATTAGTATCAAGAATAAATTGGCAAATATCCAAACAGGGCAAACTAGAATCACTTCGGTTAAAATTGGGATAACTTCTTCATCATAAGTCCAATGATATTGATTCAACTTTAGGATGATTTTGCACTGATTCATGAGTCCAAATCAAGCTTCTTACATCTTTATTCATTCTGGTTTTGATTAGAATCAAGAAAAAATTGTCAAATATCCAAACAAGGTCAATTGGAGTCACTTCGGTTAAAAGTTGGATAACTTCTTCATCATTACTCCTATGATCTTGATTCAACTTCAGGGTGATTCTACACTTATTTATTAGTCTAAATCAATCTTCTTACGTCATGATTCACTCTGTTTATATTAGTATCAAGAAGAAATTGTCAAAGCTCCAAACATGACAAACTGGAATCACTTCGATTGAAAGTGGGATAACTTCTTCATCGTAACTCCAATGATATTGATTCAACTTCAGGATGATTCTACACTGATTTATGAGTCCAAATAAAGCTTCTTACATCTTGATTCATTCTGGTTTAATTAGATTCAAGAAGAAATTGCCATATCTCCAAATAAGGTAAATTGGAGTCACTTCAGTTAAAAGTGGGATAACTTTTTCGTCATATCTCCTATGATCTTGATTCAACTTCAGGGTGATTCTATGCTTATTTGTGAGTCCTAATCAATCTTCTTAGATCTTGATTCATTCTGGTTTAATTAGTATCAAGAAGAAATTGCCAACTCTCCAAACAAGGCAAACTGGAATAACTTCAATTAAATGTGGGATAACTTCTTCATCATAACTCCTATGATCTTGATTCAACTTCATGATGATTCTACACTGATTTATGAGTCCAAATCACGCTTCTTACATCTTGATTCATTCTGGTTTAATTAGAATTAAGAAGAAATTGCCAAATCTCCAAACAGGGTAAACTGGAGTCACTTCGGTTAAAAGTGGGATAACTTATTCATCATAACTCCTATGATCTTGATTCAAATTCAGGGTGATTCTACACTGATTTATGAGTCCAAATCAAGCTTCTTACATCGTGATTCATTCTGGATTTATTAGTATCAAGAAGAAATTGCCAAATCTCAAAACAGGGCAAACTAGGATCACTTCGGTTAAAAGTGGGATAACTTCTTCATCATAACTCCAGTGATATTGATTCAAATTCAGGATGATTCTACACTGATTTATGAGTCCAATCAAGCTTCTTACATATTGATTCATTCTGGATTTATTAGTATCAAGAAGAAATTGCCAAATCTCAAACAAGGCAAACTGGGATCACTTCGGTTTAAAGTGGGATAACTTCTTCATCATAACTCCTATTATCTTGATTCAAATTCAGGGTGATTCTAATCTGATTTATGAGTCCAAATCAAGCTTCTTACATCGTGAAAAATCCTGGTTTTATTTGTATCAAGAAGAAATTGCCAAATCTCCAAACAGGATAAATTGGAATCAATTCGGTTAAAAGTGGGATAACTTCTTCATCATAACTCCTATGATCTTGCTTCAAATTCAGGGTGATTCTACACTGATTAATGAGTCCAAATCAAGCTTCTTACATCGTGATTCATTCTGGTTTTTATTAGTATCAAGAAGAAATTGCCAAATCTTCAAACAGGGTAAACTGGAATCACTTCGGTTAAAAGTAGGATAACTTCTTCATCATAACTCCTATGATATTGATTCAACTTCAGGGTGATTATAGACTGATTTATGAGTCCAAATAGAGCTTCTTACATCGTGATTCATTCTCGTTTGATAAGAATCAAGAAGAAATTGCCAAATCTCCAAACAGGGTAAAGTGGAATCACTTCGGTTAAAAGTGGGATAACTTCTTCATCTTAACTCCTATGATCTTGATTCAACTTCAGGGTGATTATACACTAATTAATGAGTCCAAATCAAGCTTCTTACGTCGTGATTCATTCTAGTTTTATTAGTATCAAGAATAAATTGCCAAATATCCAAACAGGGCAAACTGGAATCACTTTGGTTAAAAGTGGGATAACTTCTTCATCATAAGTCCAATGATATTGATTCAACTTCAGGATGATTCTGCACTGATTCATGAGTCCAAATCAAGCTTATTACATCTTTATTCATTCTGGTTTTGATAAGAATCAAGAAAAAATTGCCAAATTTCCAAACAAGGTCAATTGGAGTCACTTCGTTTAAAAGTGGGATAACTTCTTCATCATTACTCCTATGATCTTGATTCAACTTCAGGGTGATTCTACACTCATTTATGAGTCTAAATCAAGATTCTTACATCGTGATTCATTCTGGTTTTATTAATATCAAGAAGAAATTGCCAACTCTCCAAACAGGGCAAACTGGAATCACTTCGGTTAAAAGTGGGATAACTTCTTCATCATACCTCCTATGATCTTGATTCAACTTCAGAGTGATTCTACACTTATTAATGAGTCCAAATCAAGCTTCTTACATAGTTATTCATTCTGGTTTTATTAGTATCAAGAAGAAATTGTCAAATCTCCAAACAAGGTAAACTGGATTCACTTTGGTTTAAAGTGTGATAACTTCTTCAACATAACTCTTATGATATTGATTAAAATTCAGGGTGAATATCCACTGATTTATGATTCCAAATCAAGATTCTTACATCTTTATTCATTATGGTTTGATTAGAATCAAGAAGAAATTGCCAACTCTCCAAACATAGCAAACTGGAATCACTTCGGTTAAAAGTGGGATAACTTCTTCATCATAACTCCTATGATATTGATTCAACTTCACGGTGACTCTACACTTATTTATGAGTCCAAATCAAGCTTCTTACATCGTGATTCATTCTGGTTATATTAGTATCAAGAAGAAATTGTCAAAGCTCCAAACCTGGCAAACTGGAATCACTTCGATTGAAAGTGGGATAACTTCTTCATCATAACTCCAATAATATTGATTCAACTTCATGATGATTCTACACTGATTTATGAGTTCAAATAAAGCTTCTTACATCTTGATTCAATCTGGTTTAATTAGAATTAAGAAGAAATTGCCAAATCTCCAAACAAGGTAAACTGGAGTCACTTCAGTTAAAAGTGGGATAACTTCTTCATCATAACTCCTATGATATTGATTCAATTTAAGGGTGATTCTAATCTGATTTATGAGTCCAAATCAAGCTTCTTACATCGTGAAAAATCCTGGTTTTATTTGTATCAAGAAGATATTGTCAAATCTCCAAACAGGGTAAACTGGAATTACATCGGTCAAAAGTGGAATAACTTCTTTATCATTAGTCCAATGATATTGATTGAACTTCAGGATTATTCTGCATTGATTTATGAGTCCAAATCAGGCTTCTTACATCTTGATTCATTCTGGTTTGATTAGAATCAAGAACAAATTGCCAAATTTCCAAACAAGGTAAATTGGAGTCACTTCGGTTAAAAGTGGGATAACATCTTCATCATAACTCCTATGATCTTGATTAAACTTCAGGATGAGTATCCACTGATTTATGAGTCCAAATAAAGATTCTTACATCTTGATTCATTATGGTTTGATTAGAATCAAGAAGAAATTGCCAACTCTCCAAACAGGGCAAAGTGGAATCACTTCGGTTAAAACTGGGATAACTACTTCATCATAACTCCTATGATCTTGATTCAACTTCATGGTGATTCTACACTGATTTATAAGTCCAAATTAAGCTTTTTACATCGTGATTCATTCTGGATTTATTAGTATAAAGAAAAAATTGCCAAATCTCAAAACATGGCAAACTGGTATCACTTCGGTTAAAAGTGGGATAACTTCTTCATCATAAATCCTATGATCTTTATTCAACTTCAGGATGATTCTACACTTATTTATGAGTCAAAATCAAGATTTTACATCTTGATTCAGTATGGTTTGATTAGAATCAAGAAGAAATTGCCAACTCTCCGAACAGGGCAAACTAGAATCACTTCGGTTAAAAGTGGGATAACTTCTTCATCATAACTCCTATGATATTGATTCAACTTCAGGGTGATTTTCCACTGATTTATGAGTCCAAATCAAGATTCTTACGTCTTGATTCATTCTGGTTTGATTATAATCAAGAAGAAATTGCCAACTCTCCAAACAGGGTATATTGGACTCACTTCGGTTAAAAGTGGGATAACTTTTTCATCATAACTCCTATGATCTTGATTCAAATTCAGGGTGATTCTACACTGATTTATGAGTCCAAATCAAGCTTCTTACATCGTGATTCATTCTGGATTTATTAGTATCAAGAAGAAATTGCCAAATCTCAAAACAGGGCAAACTAGGATCACTTCGGTTAAAAGTGGGATAACTTCTTCATCATAACTCCAGTGATATTGATTAAACTTCAGGATGATTCTATACTGATTTATGAGTCCAATCAAGCTTCTTACATATTGATTCATTCTGGATTTATTAGTATCAAGAAGAAATTGCCAAATCTCAAAACAGGGCAAACTGGGATCACTTCGGTTTAAAGAGGGATAACTTCTTCATCATAACTCCTATTATCTTTATTCAAATTCAGGGTGATTCTAATCTGATTTATGAGTCCAAATCAAGCTTCTTACATCGTGAAAAATCCTGGTTTTAATAGTATCATGAAGAAATTGCCAAATCTCCAAAAAGGATAAATTGGAATCAATTCGGTTAAAAGTGGGATAACTTCTTCATCATAACTCCTATGATCTTGATTCAAATTCAGGGTGATTCTACACTGATTAATGATTCCAAATCAAGCTTCTTACATCATGATTCATTATGGTTTTTATTAGTATCAAGAAGAAATTACCAAATCTTCAAACAGGGTAAACTGGAATCACTTCGGTTAAAAGTGGGATAACTTCTTCATCATAACTCCTATGATATTGATTCAACTTCAGGGTGATTATAGACTGATTTATGAGTCCAAATAGAGCTTCTTACATCGTTATTCATTCTCGTTTGATAAGAATCAAGAAGAAATTGCCAAATCTCCAAACAGGGTAAAGTGGAATCACTTCGGTTAAAAGTGGGATAACTTCTTCATCTTAACTCCTATGTTCTTGATTCAACTTCAGGGTGATTATACACTAATTAATGAGTCCAAATAAAGCTTCTTACATCGTGATTCATTCTGGTTTTATCAGTATCAAGAATAAATTGCCAAATATCCAAACAGGGCAAACTGGAATCAGTTCGGTTAAAAGTGGGATAACTTCTTCATCATAAGTCCAATGATATTGATTCAACTTCAGGATGATTCTGCACTGATTCATGAGTCCAAATCAAGCTTATTACATCTTTATTCATTCTGGTTTTGATAAGAATCAAGAAAAAATTGCCAAATTTCCAAACAAGGTCAATTGGAGTCACTTCGTTTAAAAGTGGGATAACTTCTTCATCATTACTCCTATGATCTTGATTCAACTTCAGGGTGATTCTACACTGATTTATGAGTCTAAATCAAGATTCTTACATCGTGATTCATACTGGTTTAATTAATATCAAGAAGAAATTGCCAACTCTCCAAACAGGGCAAACTGGAATCACTTCGGTTAAAAGTGGGATAACTTCTTCCTCATACCTCCTATGATCTTGATTCAACTTCAGAGTGATTCTACACTTATTAATGAGTCCAAATCAAGCTTCTTACATAGTTATTCATTCTGGTTTTATTAGTATCAAGAAGAAATTGTCAAATCTCCAAACAAGGTAAACTGGATTCACTTTGGTTTAAAGTGGGATAACTTCTTCAACATAACTCTTATGATATTGATTAAAATTCAGGGTGAATATCCACTGATTTATGATTTCAAATCAAGATTCTTACATCTTTATTCATTATGGTTTGATTAGAATCAAGAATAAATTGCCAAATCTCCAAACAGGACAAACTGGAATCACTTCGGTTAAAAGTGGGATAACTTCGTCATCATAACTCCTATGATATTGATTCAACTTCAGGGTGATTTAAACTGATTTATGAGTACAAATCAAGAATCTGACAACGTGATTCATTCTGGTTTTATTTGAATCAAGTAGAAATTGTCAAATCTCTAAACAGGGTAAACTGGAATCACTTCGGTTAAAAGTGGAATAACTTCTTCATCATAACTCCTATGATATTGATTCAATTTCAGGGTGATTCTAATCTGATTTATGAGTCCAAATCAAGCTTCTTACATCGTGAAAAATCCTGGTTTTATTTGTATCAAGAAGATATTGCCAAATCTCCAAACATGGTAAACTGGAATCACATCGGTTAAAAGTGGAATAACTTCTTTATCATTAGTCCAATGATATTGATTGAACTTCGGGATTATTCTGCATTGATTTATGAGTCCAAATCAGGCTTCTTACATCTTGATTTATTCTGGTTTGATTAGAATCAAGAACAAATTGCCAAATCTCCAAACAAGGTAAATTGGAGTCACTTCGTTTAAAAGTGGGATAACATCTTCATCATAACTCCTATGATCTTGATTAAACTTCAGGATGAGTATCTACTGATTTATGAGTCCAAATAAAGATTCTTACATCTTGATTCATTATGGTTTGATTAGAATCAAGAAGAAATTGCCAACTCTCCAAACAGGGCAAAGTGGAATCACTTCGGTTAAAACTGGGATAACTACTTCATCATAACTCCTATGATCTTGATTCAACTTCATGGTGATTCTACACTGATTTATAAGTCCAAATCAAGCTTTTTACATCGTGATTCATTCTGGATTTATTAGTATAAAGAAAAAATTGCCAAATCTCAAAACAGGGCAAACTGGTATCACTTCGGTTAAAAGTGGGATAACTTCTTTATCATAACTCCAATGATATTTATTCAACTTCAAGATGATTCTACACTTATTTATGAGTCAAAATCAAGATTTTACATCTTGATTCAGTATGGTTTGATTAGAATCAAGAAGAAATTGCCAACTCTCCGAACAGGGCAAACTAGAATCACTTCGGTTAAAAGTGGGATAACTTCTTCATCATAACTCCTATGATATTGATTCAACTTCAGGGTGATTTTCCACTGATTTATGAGTCCAAATCAAGATTCTTACGTCTTGATTCATTCTGGTTTGATTATAATCAAGAAGAAATTGCCAACTCTCCAAACAGGGTATATTGGACTCACTTCGGTTTAAAGTGGGATAACTTCTTCATCATAAATCCTATGATCTTTATTCAAATTCAGGGTGATTATAAACTGATTTATGAGTCCAAATCAAGCATCTTATATCGTGATTTATTCTGGTTTTATTTTTATAAAGAAGAAATTGCCCAATCTCCAAACAGGGTAAACTGGAATCACTTCTGTTAAAAGTGGGATAACTTCTTCATCATAACTCCTATGATCTTGCTTCAAATTCAGGGTGAGTCTAAACTGATTAATGAGTCCAAATCAAGCTTCTTACATCGTGATTCATTTTGGTTTTTATTAGTATCAAGAAAAAATTGCCAAATCTTCAAACAGGGTAAATTGGAATCACTTCGGTTAAAAGTGGGATAACTTCTTCATCATAACTCCTATGGTATTGATTCAACTTCAGGGTGATTATAGACTGATTTATGAGTCCGAATAGAGCTTCTTACATCGTCATTCATTCTGGTTTGATAAGAATCAAGAAGAAATTACCAAATCTCCAAACAGGGTAAACTGGAATCACTTCTGTTAAAAGTGGGATAACTTTTTCATCTTGATTCAACTTCAGGGTGATTATACACTGATTAATGAGTCCAAATCAAGCTTCTTACATCTTGATTCATTCTGGTTTTATTAGTATCAAGAATAAATTGCCAAATATCCAAACAGGGCAAACTGGAATCACTTCGGTTAAAAGTGGGATAACTTCTTCATCATAACTCTTATGATCTTGATTCAACTTCAGGGTGATTTTACACTTACTTATGAGTCCAAAAGAATCTTCTTACATAGTGATTCATTCTGGTTTTATTAGTATCATGAAGAAATTGCCAAATCTCCAAACAAGGTAAACTGGATTCACTTCGGTTTAAAGTGGGATAACTTCTTCATCATAACTCTTATGTTATTGATTGAAATTCAGGGTGATTATCCACTGATTTATGATTCCAAATCAAGATACTTACATCTTGATTCAGTATGGTTTGATTAGAATCAAGAAGAAATTGTCAATTCTCCAAACAGGGTAAACTGGAATCACTTCGGTTAAAAGGGGATAAGTTCTTCATCATAACTCCTATGATATTTATTCAACTTCAGGGTGATTTACGATGATTAATGAGTACAAATAAAGCTTCTTACATCGTCTGGTTTGTTTTGAATCAAGAAGAAATTGCCAAATCTCCAAACATGGTAAACTGGAATCACTTCAGTTAAAAGTGGAATAACTTCGTCATCATATGTCCAATGATATTGATTCAACTTCAGGATGATTGTGCACTGATTTATGAGTCCAAATCAAGTTTCTTACATCTTGATTCATTCTGGTTTGATTAGAATCAAGAAGAAATTGCCAAATCTCCAAATAAGATCAATTGGATTCACTTCGGTTAAAAGTGAGATAACTTCTTCATCATAACTTCTATGATATTGATTCAATTTCAGGGTGATTATCCACTGATTTATGATTCCAAATCAAGATGCTTACATCTTGATTCATTATGTTTGATTAGAATCAAGAAGAAATTGCCAACTCTCCATACAGGGTAAAATGGAATCACTTCGGTTAAAAGTGGGATAACTTCTTCATCATAACTCCTATGATATTTATTCAACTTCAGGGTGATTTACGCTGATTAATGAGTACAAATCATGCTTCTTACATCATGATTAATTCTGGTTTGATTTGAATCAAGAAGAAATTGCCAAATATCCAAACATGGCAAACTGGAATCACTTCGGTTAAATGTGGGATAACTTCTTCATCATAAGTCCAATGATATTGATTCAACTTCTGGATGATTCTGCACTGATTCATGAGTCCAAATCAAGCTTCTTATATCTTTATTCATTCTGGTTTTGATTAGAATCAAGAAAAAATTGCCAAATCTCCAAACAAGGTCAATTGGAGTCACTTCGGTTAAAAGTGGGATAACTTCTTCATCATAACTCCTATGATCTTGATTCAACTTCAGGGTGATTCTACACTTATTTATGAGTCCAAATCAAGCTTCTTACATCGTGATTCATTCTGGTTATATTAGTATCAAGAAGAAATTGTCAAAGCTCCAAACATGGCAAACTGGAATCACTTCGATTGAAAGTGGAATAACTTCTTCATCATAACTCCAATGATATTGATTCAACTTCAGGATGATTCTACACTGATTTATGAGTCCAAATAAAGCTTCTTACATCTTGATTCATTCTGGTTTAGTTAGATTCAAGAAGAAATTGCCAAATCTCCAAACAAGGTAAATTGGAGTCACTTCGGTTAAAAGTGGGATAACTTCTTCGTCATATCTCCTATGATCTTGATTTAACTTCAGGGTGATTCTAAGATTATTGATGAGTCCAAATCAAGCTTCTTACGTCGTGATTCCTTCTGGTTTAATTAGTATCAAGAAGAAATTGCCGACTCTCCAAACAGGGCAAATTGGAATCACTTCGGTTAAATGTGGGATAACTTCTTCATCATAACTCCTATGATCTTGATTCAACTTCAGGATGATTCTACACTGACTTATGAGTCCAAATCAAGCTTCTTACATCTTGATTCATTCTGGTTTAATTAGAATTAAGAAGAAATTGCCAAATCTCCAAACAGGATAAACTGGAGTCACTTCGGTTAAAAGTGGGATAACTTCTTCATCATAACTCCTATGATCTTGATTCAAATTTAGTGTGATTCTAAACTGATTTATGAGTCCAAATCAAGCTTCTTACATAGTTATTTATTCTGGATTTATTAGTATCAAGAAGAAATTGCCAAATCTCAAAACAGGGCAAACTAGGATCACTTCGGTTAAAAGTGGGATAACTTCTTCATCATAACTCCAGTGATATTGATTAAACTTCATGATAATTCTACACTGATTTATGAGTCCAAGTCAAGCTTCTTACATCTTGATTCATTCTGGTTTTATTAGAATCAAGAAGAAATTGTCAAATCTCCAATCAGGGTAAACTGGAGTCACTTCGGTTAAAAGTGGGATAACTTCTTCATCATAACTCCTATGATATTGAATTAACTTCAGGGTGATTCTACACTGATTTATGAGTACAATCAAGATTCTTACATCGTTATTCATTCTGATTCGATTAGAATCAAGAAGAAATTGCCAAATCTCCAAACAGGGTAAACTGAAATCACATCGGTTAAAAGTGGAATAACTTATTTATCATTAGTCCAATGATATTGATTGAAATTCAGGATGATTCTGCACTGATTTATGATTCCAACTCAGGCTTCTTACATCTTGATTCATTCTGGTTTGATTAGAATCAAGAAGAAATTGCCAAATCTCCAAACAAGGTAAATTGGAGTCACTTCGGTTAAAAGTGGGATAACTTCTTCATCATAACTCCTATGATCTTGATTAAACTTCAGGATGAGTATCCACTGAATTATGAGTCCAAATAAAGATTCTTACATCTTGATTCATTATGGTTTGATTAGAATCAAGAAGAAATTGCCAACTATCCAAAGAGGGCAAACCGGAATCACTTCGGTTAAAAGTCGGATAACTTCTTCATCATAACTCCTATGATCTTGATTCAACTTCATGGTGATTCTAAACTGATTTATAAGTCCAAATCAAGCTTCTTACATTGTGATTCATTCTGGATTTATTAGTATAAAGAAGAAATTGCCAAATCTCAAAACATGGCAAACTGGGATCCCTTCGGTTAAAAGTGGGATAACTTCTTCATCATAACTCCAATGATATTTATTCAACTTCAGGATGATTCTACACTTATTTATGATTCCAAATCAAGATTCTTACATCTTGATTCAGTATGGCTTGATTAGAATCAAGAAGAAATTGCCAACTCTCTGAACATGGCAAACTGGAATCACTTCGTTAAAAGTTGGATAACTTCGTCATCATAACTCCTATGATATTGATTCAACTTCAGGGTGATTATCCACTGATTTATGAGTCCAAATTTAGATTCTTACGTCTTGATTCATTCTGGTTTGATTAGAATCAAGAAGAAATTGCCAACTCTCCAAACATAGTAAATTGGACTCACTTCGGTTTAAAGTTGGATAACTTCTTCACCATTACTCCTATGATCTTGATTCAACTTCAGGGTGATTATAGACTGATTTATGAGTCCAAATAGAGCTTCTTACATCGTGATTCATTCTGGTTTGATAAGAATCAAGAAGAAATTGTCAAATCTCCAAACATGGTAAACTGGAATCACTTCGGTTAAAAGTGGGATAACTTTTTCATCTTACCTCCTATGATCTTGATTCAGCTTCAGGGTGATTATACACTGATTAATGAGTCCAAATCAATCTTCTTACATCGTGATTCATTCTGGTTTTATTAGTATCAAGAATAAATTGCCAAATATCCAAACAGGGCAAATTGGAATCACTTTGGTCAAATGTGGGATAACTTCTTCATCATAAGTCCAATGATATTGATTCAACTTCAGGATGATTCTGCACTGATTCATGAGTCCAAATCAAGCTTCTTACATCTTTATTCATTCTGGTTTTGATTAGAATCAAGAAAAAATTGCCAAATCTCCAAACAAGGTCAATTGGAGTCACTTCGGTTAAAAGTGGGATAACTTCTTCATCATTACTCCTATGATCTTGATTCAACTTCAGGGTGATTCTACACTGATTTATGAGTCTAAATCAAGCTTCTTACATCGTGATTCATTCTGGTTTTATTAGTATCAAGAAGAAATTGCCAACTCTCCAAACAGGGCAAACTGGAATCACTTCGGTTAAAAGTGGGATAACTTCTTCATCATAACTCCTATGATCTTGATTCAACTTCAGGGTGATTCTACACTTATTTATGAGTCCAAATCAAGCTTATTACATAGTGATTCATTCTGGTTTTATTAGTATCAAGAAGAAATTACCAAATCTTCAAACAAGGTAAACAGGATTCACTTCGGTTAAAAGTGGGATAACTTCTTCGTCATAACTCCTATGATATTGATTCAAATTCAGGGTGATTATCCACTGATTTATGATTCCAAATCAAGATTCTTACATCTTGATTCATTATGGTTTGATTAGAATCAAGAAGAAATTGTCAATTCTCCAAACAGGGTAAGCTGGAATCACTTCGGTTAAAAGTGGGATAACTTCTTCATCATAACTCCTATGATCTTGATTCAACTTCAGGGTGATTCTACACTGATTAATGAGTTCAAATCAATCTTCTTACATCGTGATTCATTCTGGTTTTATTAGTATCAAGAATAAATTGCCAAATCTCCAAACAGGGCAAACTGGAATCACTTCGGTTAAAAGTGGGATAACTTCTTCATCATAAGTCCAATAATATTGATTCAACTTCAGGATGATTTTACACTGATTTATGAGTACAAATCAAGCTTTTTACATCTTGATTCATTCTGGTTTGATTAGAATCAAGAAGAAATTGCCAAATCTCCAAACAAGGTCAATTGGAGTCACTTCGGTAAAAAGTGGGATAACTTCTTCATCATAACTCCTATGATACTGATTCAAATTCAGGGTTATTATCCACTGATTTATGATTCCAAATCAAGATTCTTACATCTTGATTCATTATGATTTGATTAGAATCAAGAACAAATTGTCAAATCTCCAAACAAGGTCAATTGGAGTCACTTCGGTTAAAAGTGGGATAACTTCTTCATCATAACTCCTATGATCTTGATTCAACTTCAGGGTGATTCTACACTTATTTATGAGTCCAAATCAATCTTCTTACATCATGATTCATTCTGGTTATATTAGTATCAAGAAGAAATTGTCAAAGCTCCAAACATGGCAAACTGGAATCACTTCGATTGAAAGTGGGATAACTTCTTCATCATAACTCCAATGATATTGATTCAACTTCAGGATGATTCTACACTGATTTATGAGTCCAAATAAAGCTTCTTACATCTTGATTCATTCTGGTTTGATTAGAATCAAGAAGAAATTACCAAATCTCCAAACAGGGTAAACTGGAGTCACTTCGGTTAAAAGTGGGATAACTTCTTCATCATAACTCCTGTGATCTTGATTCAAATTCAGGGTGATTCTCAACTTCTTTATGAGTCCAAATCAAGTTTCTTACTTCGTGATTCATTATGGTTTGATTTGTATCAAGAAGAAATTGCCAAATCTCAATACAGGATAAACGGGAATCACTTCGGTTAAAAGTGGGATAACTTCTTCATCATAACTCCTATGATCTTGATTCAACTTCAGGGTGATTCAAAACTGATTAATGAGTCCAAATCAACCTTCTTACATCGTGATTCATTCTGGTTTGATTAGAATCAAGAAGAAATTGCCAAATCTCCAAACAGGACAAACTGGAATCACTTCGGTTAAAAGTGGGATAACTTCTTCATCATAACTCCTATGATCTTGATTCAACTTCACGGTGATTCTACACTGATTTATGATTCCAAATCAAGCTTCTTACATCGTGATTCATTCTGGTTTTATTAGTATCAAGAAGAAATCGCCAAATCTCCAAAAAGGATAAACTAGATTCACTTCGGTTAAACGTGGGATAACTTCTTCATCATAACTCTTATGATATTGATTCAACTTCAGGGTGATTATCCACTGATTTATGAGTCCAAATCAAGATTCTTACATCTTGATTCATTATGGTTTGATTAGAATCAAGAAGCAATTGCAAACTCTCCAAACAGGGCAAACTGGAATCACTTCGGTTAAAAGTGGGATAACTTCTTCATCATAACTCCTATGATATTGATTCAACTTCAGGTTGATTCTACACTGATTTTTGAGTCCAAATCAAGCTTCTTACATCTTGATTCATTCTGGTTTTATTAGAATCAAGAAGAAATTGCAAAATCTCCAAACATGGTAAACTGGAATCACTTCGGTTAAAAGTTGGAATAACTTCTTCATCATAAGTCCAATGATATTTATTCAACTTCAGGATGCTTCTGCACTGATTTATGAGTCCAAACCAAGCTTCTTACATCTTTATTCATTCTGGTTTGATTAGAATCAAGAAGAAATTGCCAAATCTCTAAACAAGGTAAATTGGAGTCACTTCGGTTAAAAGTGGGATAACTTTTTCATCATAACTCCTATGATCTTGATTCAACTTCAGAGTGATTCTAAACTTATTTATGAGTCCAAATCAAGCTTCTTACATCGTGATTCGTTCTGGTTTTATTAGTATCAAGAAGAAATTGCCAAATCTCCAAATAGGGCTAACTGGAATCACTTCGGTTAAAAGTGGGATAACTTCTTCATCATAACTCCTATGATCTTGATTCAACTTCAGGGTGATTTACACTGATTTATGAGTACAAATAATGCTTCTTACATCGTGATTCATTCTGGTTTTATTAGTATCAAGAAGAAATTGCCAAATCTCCAAACAAGGTAACCTGGATTCACTTCGGTTAAAAGTGGGATAACTTCTTCATCATAACTCCTATGATATTGATTCAAATTCAGGATGATTATCCACTGATTTATGATTCCAAATCAAGATTCTTACATCTTGATTCATTATGGTTTGATTAGAATCAAGAAGAAATTGCCAACTCTCCAAACAGGGTAAACTGGAATCACTTCGGTTAAAAGTGGGATAACTTCTTGATCATAACTCCTATGATATTTATTCAACTTCAGGGTGATTTACCCTGATTAATGAGTACAAATCAAGCTTCTTACATCGTGATTCATTCTGGTTTGATTTGAATCAAGAAGAAATTGCCAAATCTCCAAACAGGGTAAACTGGAATCACTTCGGTTAAAAGTGGAATAACTTCGTCATCATAAGTCCAATGATATTGATTCAACTTCAGGATGATTCTGCACTGATTTATGAGTCCAAATCAAGCTTCTTACATATTGATTCATTCTGATTTGATTAGAATCAAGCAAGGTCAATTGGAGTCAGTTCGGTTAAAAGTGGGATAACTTCTTCATCATAACTCCTATGATATTGATTCAAATTCAGGGTTATTATCCACTGATTTATGATTCCAAATCAAGATTCTTACATCTTGATTAGAATCAAGAACAAATTGCCAAATCTCCAAACACGGTCAATTGGAGTCACTTCGGTTAAAATTGGGATAATTTCTTCATCATAACTCCTATGATCTTGATTCAACTTCAGGGTGATTCTAAACTTATTTATGAGTCCAAATCCAGCTTCTTACATCTCGATTCGTTCTGGTTTTATTAGTATCAAGAAGAAATTGCCAACTCTCCAAACATGGCAAACTGGAATCACTTCGGTTAAAAGTGGGATAACTTCTTCATCATAACTCCTATGATCTTGATTCAAATTCAGGGTGATTCTAATCTAATTTATGAGTCCAAATCAAGCTTCACACATCGTGATTCATTCTGGTTTTATTTGTATCAAGAATAAAATGTCAAATCTCCAAACAGGGTAAACTGGAATCACTTCGGTTAAAAGTGGAATAACTTATTTATCATAAGTCCAATGATATTGATTCAACTTCAGGATGATTCTGCACTGATTTATGACTCCAAATAAATATTTTTACATCTTGATTCATTTTGGTTTGATTAGAATCAAGAAGAAATTGCCAAATCTCCAAACAAGGTAAATTGGAGTCACTTCGGTTAAAAGTGGGATAACTTCTTCATCATAACTCCTATGATCTTGATTCAACTTCAGGGTGATTCTAAACTTATTTATGACTCCAAATGAAGCTTCTTACATCGTGATTCGTTCTGGTTTTATTAGTATCAAGAAGAAATTGCCAACTCTCCAAACAGGGCAAACTGGAATCACTTCGGTTAAAAGTGAGATAACTTCTTCATCATAACTCCTATGATCTTGATTCAACTTCAGGGTGATTCTACACTGATTTATGAGTCCAAATAAAGCTTCTTACATCGTGATTCATTCTGGTTTTATTAGTATCAAGAATAAATTGCCAATTCTCCAAACATGGCAAACTAGAATCACTTCGGGTTAAAAGTGGGATAACTTCTTCATCATAACTCCTATGATATTGATTCAAATTCAGGGTGATTTACACTGATTTATTAGTACAAATCAAGCTTCTTACATCATGATTCATTCTGGTTTGATTTGAATCAAGAAGAAATTGTCAAATCTCCAAAAAGGGTAAACTAGAATCACTTCGGTTAAAAGTGGAATAACTTCTTCATCATAAGTCCAAAGATATTGATTCAACTTCATAATAATTCTGCACTGATTTATGAGTCCAAATCAAGCTTCTTACATCTTTATTCATTCTGGTTTGATTAGAATCAAGAAGAAATTGCCCAAATCTCAAACAAGGTCAATTGGAGTCACTTTCGGTTAAAAGTGGGATAACTTCTTCATCATACTCTATGATCTTTGATTCAACTTCAGGGTGATTTCTAAACTTATTTATGAGTCCAAATCAAGCTTCTTACATCTCGATTCGTTCTGTTTTATTAGTATCAAGAAGAAATTGCCAACTCTCCAAACAGGGTAAACTCGAATCACTTCAGTTTAAAAGTGGGATAACTTCTTCATCATAACTCCTATGATCTTGATTCAAATTCAGGGTGATTCTAAACTGATTTATGAGTCCAAATCAAGCTTCACACATCGTGATTCATTCTGGTTTTATTTATATCAAGAATAAAATGTCAAATCTCCAACAGGGTAAACTGGGAATCACTTCAGTTAAAAGTGGAATAACTTCTTCATCATAACTCCTATGATATTGATTCAACTTTAGGGTGATTATCCACTGATTTATGAGTCCAAATCAATATTCTTACATCTTGAATTCACTATGGTTTGATTAGAATCAAGAAGAAATTGCCAACTCTCTAAACAAGGTAAATTGGAATCACTTCGGTTAAAAGCTGGGATAACTTCTTCATCATAACTCCTATGATCTTGATTCAAACTCAGGGTGATTTCTAAACTGATTTTATGAGTCCAAATCAAGCTTCGTCCATCGTGATTCATTTTGGTTTTATTTGTATCAAGAAGAAATTGTCAAATCTCCAAACGGGTAAACTGGAATCACTTCGGTTTAAAATTGGGAATATACTTCTTCATCATAAACTCCTATGATCTTGATTCAATTCAGGGTGATTCTACACTGATTAATGAGTCCAAATCAAGCTTCCTTACATTTGTTATTCATTCTGGTTTGATTAGAATCAAGAATAAATTGCCAAATCTCCAAACATGACAAACTGGAATCACTTCGGTTAAAAGTGGGATAACTTCTCATAATAAACTTCCTATGATATTGATTCAACTTCAGGGTGATTCTTACACTGATTAATGAGTCAAATCAATCTTCTTACATCGTGATTCATTTGGTTTTATTAGTATCAAGAATAAATTGCCAAATCTCCAAACAGGGCAAACTGGAATCACTTCGGTTAAAAGTGGGATAACTTCTTCATCATAAGTCCAATGATATTGATTCAACTTCAGGGTGATTCTACACTGATTTATGAGTCCAAATCAAGCATCTTACATCTTTGATTCATTCTGGTTTTTGATTAGAATCAAGAAGAAATTACCAAATCTCCAAACAAGGTCAAATTGGAGTCACTTCGGTTAAAAGTGGGATAACTTCTTCATCATAACACTCCCCCTTAGAGACCAATATCATTAGTGTCTTATGTATTTCATTTTGTGTTGCCTCATTAAAAATCTTTCTTGGAAAACCAGTGGGAAAAACCATGATAAGGCAAAAATAATGTAACTCAGAAGCTCCCCCTCGAATAAAAGATTGTTACATGTCTTGTTGATGACACATTCCAATGTTGTAAACATGTTTTCTGAATGTCTTAGTGGGTAGTGACTTTGTAAAGAGATATGCAACATTGTCACAAGATTGAACATATCTCACTCCAATTTCTTTATTCTTCTCGAGTTCTTGGGTACATCAGAAGAATTCGGTGGAATATGTTTGATTCGGTCACTTTTGATGTATCCTTCCTTTGTTTGAGCGACACATGCTGCATTGTCTTCATATATGATGGTTGATGTTTATGTTGATTGCACTACTTGATAGGATGTGTTGATTTATTGATATGAGCCAAACACATTCTCTGCTTGCTGCATGGAGAGCAATTATTTCAGCATGGTTCGAGGAAGTGGCTACAAGTGTTTGTTTCTGGGATCGCCATGATATAGCAGTTCCTCCAACTATGAAGACGTACCATGTTTCTTATTGAGCTTTATGGGGGTCAGACAAATATCCTGCGTCTGCAAGCCCAACCATTTCTCTGCTTGAGTTGTTAGGATAAAATAATCCTAAATCAATCGTCCCTGAAGATATAGAAAGATATGTTTTATCCTACTCCAATGTCTTTGTGTAGGAGATGAGTTGAATCTTGCCAAACGATTAACAGAAAACGAAATATTAGGTTGAGTACAATTTGCAAGATACATAAGTGCTCTTATTGCACTCAAATATGGCACTTCAAGACCAAGTATATCTTCCTTTTCTTCATGTGGTCGAAAGGGATCATTTCGACATTAAGTGATCTGACGATCATAGGAGTACTAAGTGGAGTTGACTTGTCCATGTTGAATCATTTCAACACTCGTTTCGTATATGTAGATTGGTGTACATATATACCCCTTTGGAAATGCTCAATTTGTAGGCCAAGGCAATACTTTGTTTGTCCGATATCTTTCATCTCAAATTATCCTTTTAAATAATCGGATGCCTTTTGTATTTCTCCTTGAGTTTCGATAATATTTAAATCATCAACATATACGACAATAATTACAAATCCATTTGACATCTTCTTGATGAAAACACATGGGCATATATGACTGTTTACATACCCTTCTTTAGTTAAATGCTCACGATTATACCACATGCGTCCAGATTGTTTTAAGCCGTATAATGATCATTGCAATTTTATTGCACAGAGTTCTTTAGCTTTAAAACTTAATGGTTCTGGCATATTAAATCCTTCAGGGATTCTTATATAAATATCAGTTTCCAAAGATCCATATAAATATGCAGTAACAACATCCATTAGATGCATCTCTAGTTTTTGATTGACCACTAGACTCATCAAAAATCTAAATGTGATTGCATCCATTGCAAGAGAATATGTTTCTTCATAATCGATCATATGCCTTTGAGAAAATCCTTGGGCTACAAGACGAGCCTTGTATCTCATTACTTTATTTTTCTCATTTCGTTTCCGAACAAAAACCCACTTGTACCCAACTGGTTTCACCGCTTCAGGTGTGATTATAATAGGTCCAAATACTTCTCATTTGTTAAGCGAATCAAGTTCAACTTGTATTGCATCTTTCCGTTTTATTCAGTCGTGTCTTTTTTGACATTCTGAAATGGACTTTGGTTCTGGATCATCTTGCTCTTCACTTATTTCCTTTGAAACAAAGTACGAGAAAACATCTTCAGCACCATTCACTTTGTTTCGCTTCCATATTTTTTTTATTATGAATGTAATTTATAGAAATCTCATGATTTTTTTTCAGAATCATTGTCATCACCCTAATGGTTCATTTCTTCAAAATTTCCTTCGAGGTTTGAAAGACTTTGTTTTCTCGTCTCCTTTCGTTTTCTAAGGTTCTTATCCTTATAACCAAAAGGTTTACCACGCTTCAATCGTATTTTAGGATCTCGTGTATTATCTTCTATTCCACGTTCCTGTGGTATTTCTATACGAGCAGAAGCATTTGCAGCCGGTTTATGTGATTTTGTTACTGTTTTAGTGTCCGCAAAAGCATCAGGTAGTTGATTTGCGATGATTTGCAAATGCATATTTCAAATTCTGGCTGTTTAGTAGGAGGATCAAGATGTAGTAAAGATGGTACACACCACTTGATATTCTTTTCTACTTGTTTATTTTCTCCCCCTAGAACTGGGAATACCTATTCATCAAAGTGTCAATCGGCAAAACGTGGCATAAATACATCACCAGTTTGTGGTTCTAGGTATCGTATAATTGATGGAGAATCACAGCCAACATATATCCTTAGCCTCCTTTTGAGGTCCCATTTTTGTACGTTGGGGAGGTGCAATTGGCACATATACGTCGGAACCAAAAATCTTTAGATGAGAAATATATGGTTCTCGTCCAAATGCTAACTGTATCTGGGAGTATTTGTGATATGCACTTGGTCTCACCCTAATCAATCCTTCTCCATGCAAAATAACATGTCCCCACACAAAGGTTGAGAGTTTTGATCTCATGATCAATGGTCTTGCAATCAGTTGCAGACGTTTAATTAATGATTCAACCAAACCATTTTGTGTATGAACATGAGCAAGAGGATCTTCCACATCAATACCAGTTACCATATAATAATAATTAAATGCTTGAAAAGTAAATTCACCAGTGTTGTCTAGTCTAACTCCCTTTATCAGATAATCAGGAAATTGAACCCTTAGTTTGACTAGATCGTTTTCCGCGCTATGCACGGATAATTACTATTTAAATTTTACTAATGATGTGGTTTAAAGAAAAAAATGGTTCAGAAATTTTTTTTTACTAATGATTTTGCTGTGTTTATAAATTATCTAATGTGTAGGATGTAGTAAAAGAGGAGATGCATGTTCGGATATTTGTTGTTTGAATGTTGTGTATAGCTTTATTTTCTCGTATTTTTTGTAATAAAATTATTTTTATTAGTTTTCTAAAATTTTAAAATCGAGTTTATAAAACATAGACAACTCAGAAAATGACGCGAGAAGTTGTTCTTAGTTGTGTTTTCCTAATGATAATCTTCTGAGTTGTAAATGGAGGTTTACCTCGAAATCATGTATTGAGCTTTACTCTAAATAATTCAATTGATTGGAAATGTTATATAATAAAGTTGATCTTCTTAATAAAATATTCCCTCGAGTATTTTCTCATTAACAGCCATGATTTTACATTTGATCATCGGTAAATCTTTCATTTTATATTTACATTATCGTTGAACAAAAATAAGCTTATCATTCAACTTGTTTTTGTCTTTTCAATAATGACAAAGCAAAAAATGACATCAGATAAGACATAGCAAACTATTTTTAATGACATCTGATAAATAATTCTCCTTTCCTTTGTGTTGCTAAGTTTCTATTGATTCGTGTCAAACCTTGTTTTGGTTTCATTGTATTGGAACATTCAATGGTTCACATCATGAACCTCAATGTTTCACTTATTTTATGTTAGATTATGTTACCATAATTCATAGTTCAAATAATGTTTTAGTCAAACTTAGACCTATCACTCCTAACTGCAATGTGGAATGAATCAGACACTGGGAAATGTGTTTTATTTTCACTTGTCTATTATGAGTTAAATTCTGTCATCTCCTTTGCTGCTCTGGAACTGATCTGTTAATCCAAAGTGAGTTGCTCCATGTGCTCTATTAAAAACTAAACGAAGTTAATGCTCACCTCCTCCATTGAGTTGCTCCACGTTCGCTGTAAAATCACAATGACACGCTGCATAATAGAGAAGTTCCAACCACACTGCTCAATATCTCCCATTTTTTTGCCATACATCTCATCAAGATGCCTAAGGCTTTTAGCTACCCTGCCCGTATTAAACAACACAAAATTTCTTTGATATCCATTGACTTCTATCAGATCAACATCACTGCTTACGTCGAGTATTGTCTTGATTGCTATCTTCACATCTATTTAGTTCCCGATATGCCTCCCTTGGAAGAACTTTTCAGTTTTGTGTAACACGCAGCTCGTTTGTCGTATACCTACATAAAATATAAAAAAAGTAAACAAATTAATTTTAAAATCAAATACAGAAGTCTTTGTACACAACACAACACTGAGGTCCCAACACTAAAGCACATAAAATGATTAGAAATGGCCTTTCTCTAAGGTCTTTTAAATTCCTTTTGATCGCTTCAAGGTAATGTCTCACATCATCATGATACTTCTTCTCCTTGAAGAGTTCACAACCTGTATTAGAAATACAACATGATGTTAATTCAACTCTCTTTAGCTATATATAATGCAAAAGAAAAATATCTTTTGAACCTGCAAAATAATGTGATATCAGTTCTCAGTCCTGAGTAGCAGAAAATAAAGGTTAAGCAATAAAACAACGAACATGGTGCTACTCCACAAAATTAAGGATACCAAGTAGTCAAAGTTTTCTCTCATTAGTTTCTCCAAAACCTGCATATTATGTATACCACGTTGAAGAACAACCGATCTAGGAGCACACCATGCAGCGCAAGAGCAAAAAAGGTTCATGTAAGGTGCATGTCGACTCTTATTAGCGATTTTCCCCTTTACGCATGACTCGCACATCTATACAAAATCTGTTAGGGATTGAGATCGTGGAAGAATGGGAGAAGCCATTAATAAGGACATGAGAGATATATGGCATAGATTTTCCTGTGGATTTCATGGCCATGGATGTAGTTTTCAGAGTAGAGTTTGATTTAGGTTTAGATATAGAATTATAGAGAAAGATTAAGGGGAGATGAAACAAAACATTCAAAAAATAGATTGAGAAGGTAACACAAGGAATAAAATCAGAAATCAAAGAAGATGAAGTGGGTGAGTCGGGAGATACTCTCATGCTTGAAATGAAACATGGCTAATTGACATGGGTTGGAGTGGGCCGAACGATAATTATAATATAGCCCACATAAAATGTCATTCTCTCTAATGGTGAGTTGGCAAAATGAAATTTTTTTATTGGTTGATTTTATTTGCTGATTTGAATAGGTTAAATGGAGCTCATATTCAACTTTTAGTATTGTAAGATTATCTGAGATAAAAATCTCGCAAATGATACATTTCGAGAGGACAATAGACAAATGTGTGACCATCTACTCGACGCGTCGATCATTACCATAAAATAATAGAATGCTCCACAAGGTGGATGTATAGGTCCACAAATATTGCCTTGAATTCTTTCAAGGAACTTTGGTAACTCCTTATCTATTTTAATTGGCGATAGTATTATACTCAACTTTCCTTGAGAACACGCAGCACATGTTATTTTATTCCCCTCATAAACTTCTTAGGGTTTTAGTGAATGACCATGTGAGTTCTCGATGATTTTTCGCATCATTGTGGTGCCTGGATGACCAAGGCGACCATGCCATAGTGTAAAGTCATCAGAATTGTCCTTAATCACCAAATGTGATTTGATGACACTTATATATGTATGATGCAGACAAGAAGAGAGTTTTGGTAGTTTTTCCAACACTTTTTGTTTTCCCGATTTCTCAAGAGTAATTTACATATATTTCTTTCAATCCTCACTTACAGACT
The DNA here is from genome assembly GCA_905132885.1 of Moricandia moricandioides. Lineage (NCBI taxonomy): Eukaryota > Viridiplantae > Streptophyta > Magnoliopsida > Brassicales > Brassicaceae > Moricandia > Moricandia moricandioides. Next base: position 9,628 of record CAJHQQ010000970.1, on the reverse strand, counting down.
GAGTATCAAATCCTTGAAGATATATATATATATATATATATATATATATATATATATATATATATATATATATATATATATATATATATATATATCTTTACAACTCAAGAAATTCATTTTATAATTTGGAAAAATAATGCGTTATTTATCGAGAATTTTTTTCCCATTAGGTAGCATGAAATGGGCTTTACCAATCCCTTCAATCAAGTCTGTAGGAGCCGATATTGTATTAACAGTGATATTTGTCGGGTTTAGTTCAGAAAAATATTTTTTTATGTTTCAGGATAGTATGTGTTGTCCCACTATCTGGTATACAAATATCTCTAGCATTGATCTTGGTTGATGCTTCATTTGTAATGTCTATTTCTCAGACAAACAAAAGAGTTAACAGAAATAAGATAACATTATTCAATAATATTATTCATCATAAAACACACAGTAATTATACAGAAATAGATAAAACACACATAATAATTATACATTAATCTTCCACACGCAACAATCATTTATGGTATAATTGTGGAATTTCAAGAGTCACATGATGGGTACTTAAGCTTTTGTGATAGCGGTCTCCTCGAAAACATTCACAAAGTCAGACGCATTGAGGTACATTGCACCCTCAGAATGTTCCTCAAAGTTTACCTCTTTTCCTTTCCCTTTGACAGACTCTTTGTATAAAGCACAAAGATGTGCAGGGGTTCGACATACACGACCAATGTCCCTTAGTACCACATATGAAACAAGCTTCTTCTCGCTTCTGGGAGGTACTTCCTTGGTGTTCTTTGCCCTTAGGGGATTGCTTAGAGCGGACCCACTAAAATGATTTCCTATCTTGTGGATTGTATGTTCTTCCACGTCCACGATACTTTTGATGAACACGACCCCGAAAAAACTTATTTCATTTCACCGGTTTCTTTGCATCTAATGCATTTTCTTCGGGAAACGCTTTGGAACCAGTTAGACGATTCATGTGATTCTTGATGAGAAGGTCATTGTTCTTTTCTGCTATGAGAAGCGCCACAATCAAATCTGAAAATTTGGTGTATCCCCGCAACCTATATTGTTGTGTCACGATGATATGGTTTTTTTAGAATGTGGTGTATGTCTTTTCAAGCATTTGGGATTCATTGATCGTTTCACCACAATATCTCAATTTAGCCACAATTCCTATCACAACAGAATTGTAATTCATCACTTTGTTGAAATCTTGGAATCTCAGACTTTGCCATTCATTTCGAGCAAGTGGAAGTGTTATGTCATTTTGATGATCGAAACGATCTTTCCGCGACTTCCATAGCTTTTTAGGATCTCTCATGTTAGCATAGTCATAAATGATACTTTCATCAAGGTGTCTTCTAAGGAAGATCACTGATTTAGCCTTTTCTTGAGGCGTTGAAGTATTATTCTCTTTAACGGTTTCTGATAAACCAAGAGATTCAAGATGAAGTTCGACATTGGTGACCAAAAAAAGTAGTTGGTGCCGGTGATGTCTAGAACGGGAATTAGAGCTTCTCGATGTTTGCCATTGAATTTCTAAAATAAAATAATAATAATAAAGAATATAATTAGGAATATTATTTCATTAAAATAATCAAGGTGAAAAGAGAAGTAGTGCGATTAAAAGGAATACAAATGCATAAAACATCAAAATGAAAATAAACACATTTTCTTCAGGAGAGAATTCCCCAACGAGTAAACCATAGAAAACAATTGGTAAAAAGCCAATTACAAAAACTAACTACGGGTTAAACATTTTTTTAACGAAAATAAATGTTTTGTAGAATAGAATTTTGGAGAGATGTGAAATGAAATGAATGAGTTGTAAGTGTATTTATAGATTTTTAAAATACTGTTCATTAACAGTTAATTAGGCGTTTGGAAAGTAAATTTTTTTAATGACCGTTGGAAGTAAAATCATAAGGTAAAAATGAATAAGAAATTATTAGTAAGCCATTATAAATTTTATTAGTTAAAAAAAGTTAATTATACGTGTCTTCTTAAAATATATTTAGTTATAGATGGTGATAAAATTATCCGTATCAAATTTGAAAGTAAATAAACAAAGGTGATGAATAAACCATGATAATAATAATAAAAAAATATGATAACAAATTAATCTATCATAAACAATAAATTAAATGTTTAGGCGGTATACCGACCATTATGGTGTCTTAAGGAGTCATTATAAAATTAACATAAAATCGGGACGGCAGTGCCGCACTCCGATAATCCTAAACGTAACAAAATAAAAATAGAGGTTCCACTCCGAACACAATAATGAAAAAAGTTAATAATAAAGTGACCGTGATGGTAATGTGTTATAATTTCATTATATATTGTTTAATTTATATTACATTTATAAGTATTTATCATAGTTATTGGTTTCGTAAAAGAGTTATATACATAAAATAAGAAATAAGAAAAGGAGAAGCATACCAAATACAAATGAGATATAAAATGTTATTATTTATGTTTGAAAGAGGGCATCCAGAAATGGTTGCATTACAGCTTTTTATATCAAAAAGATTTTGACAATTCTTACAATGAGTTTTAAATGGTATGGCCTCCATTCCAATTCTTACACGAAAATATTTCTGACTTTACATGTAATTTGTTTTTCCCACTTTATTTTTTTTTCTTTAGATAAATTTGTTATATTTTAGATATATATTAAATTATTGAATAATTTTAGTGCTTTTCTTTTTGATTTTTGTCTTATATTTGAGATATATATTTTTCCCACTCACAGATTGAACGTATTATTTTTATGCTTTCTTCTTCGCTATAAATAGGTCTCGCTTTGTAAAGATATTTCTGAGAAGAAAAATAAGACACATATGAAAGTAATATTCTCTCTTTTCGTTGCTGTCTTTTACCACTTACACAAAGAATAATATTAAATATTAATACATATATAGATAAAGCCTCACTATATATAAAACCCAACATAAATGTTATTTTTTGGTACTACAAAGTTTTCTTTTGAATGGAGCACCAATAATAGCCGGGAAACTAGACGACGCAAACTCCTTCTTTGATATGATGCTGAGCAAGCTGAAGATGGATTACGAGGCTTACAATTCATCATGAGGGCGTTAAGTGAAGCTGGGAGACTAGACGAGATGCTCAAGATTGTGGACGAGATACAAGAGTTTGTGAAAGAAGAGCTGAGGAAAGGAGGAAGAGCGGATGATCTGAGAAAGAGAAATTGAGAGCGGAGGCAAAAGCTAAAGAGTTAGAAGCAGCAGAAGCCAAGAAGAGAAGTACAAATATTAGTATAGCTAAAAAAATAAGTAGTATAGCTTCAATACTGACTCCAAAACAAGAAGAAGAAAAGAGAGAAGATGTAAAGATGCTTTGGGATAAAAATGGTGTTGTTGAAGAAGTTGATGTGGTGGCTCAAGGACAAGCAGCCAATGTGGTAGCTCATGGAGTAGAAGCTGCTGGATCTGTAGCCCAAGGAGTAGAAACCGTGAATAGCTGTGATCCACTTTTTTCTATTATTGTCAGGTTCTTGAAAAATCATTTTTCAAGCTTGCTTCGGCAAAATTGATATACTTGATGCTGCTATGGAGAATAATTCAATATGCCTCATGCCCTCTTAAAATCATTCTCATTACCCTTCTCTATTTTCATTACCCTTTAATCTTTGCATTCCTCAAATTATATTTTCATTTATTTCTTCAAATAAATAAATCAACCATAATTCAACCACTTACATAGTCCAGAAAATTTAATCAATGAGATTTCATTTGATCCATATGTTTTTTTTCTTCCTCATATATCTCCCCTTTTCCTCATCCTCCAATGGTGTTTTTGAAGTTCTATAACAGTTAATTCATGTTCATTTTCAATGATTTTTTATTGTGAAATAACATTTAAATGTCGTGTATATCATGAGTAATGTAAAAATTGTAAGATTTAATGAAAATTTGAGAGATTAAAAAAGATTTTGAAAATTGTGTTTATGGATTATGTCTGATTTCGATGAAATGCTTACTGAAATATTATTAAAAACAAGTGTATATTTCGGGTAGTGTAACAAAAAAAACCCTATGAAAATTTTGAGAGATTAAAAAACGATTTTGAAAACTATATTTATGAATTTTGAGTATATTTTTGTCTGATTTGATGATTTTCTGTATATAATTTCATTAGGGTAAATTATACATCATGCTTAATGTAAAATCCAAACAATATCATCCTAAAAATTTGATTAGTTAGTGCAAGGAGAATTTTTGGGTACTACTTAGAAAACTAGTTTTATTAAGGTAAAATGGTTTTACTAGTATTACTAATATTACTATGTTTACAAGTTCGATTATTATTACTACCTATAATACTGAAATGAATTAGTATTAGTAAGAGAAGATTGTACAAGCTCTTTAATAATGATAATTGTAATAACAATTCCATTTTATTTCAGAAAAAATACAAAATCCGCATTGCATAATCACTTGTTTGATTATGGGCGATATTATATGGATGGAGTTGAAATAAAATGAATCTTGGGAGATGGTGAAGGAGAATAAAATTCACACGATTGTGCTGAAGAAATCAATGGATGACATCACTTACTCTGGTTTGGTTGAGTTTATTTGCAAAAATATAAAGGTAGATGAATCTAAGATGGAAGTGAAGATTAATTACTTTCCAATGGTATTGTATTCGTACAAGCCATCATATATCCAGAATGATGAAGACGTTTTTGGTTATCTACTGCAAGTAAATCATGAGATGTGTAGAAGTGTTCTACATGAGGAGTTCAACCATGAAGAAGTGCAACTTTCAGAAGAGGATAATGAAACTGATGTCTATGTCGGTCTATCTGATAGAAAGGCTATTGATAGAGAGTCCAATGATAGAGAGGCTACTTATATAGAGGCTGTTGATGAAGTTGGTATTGAGAATGATGCAACTGATAATGAAGGTACTGTGGTAGTGTGCTCACTTTTCACAAAGAAATTGAGATGCATGATGGTGTCTATCAGCCACGGGATGATGATATGGATTTCATTTTAAGCAATGGATTTAGAACCAAAAGGAGGCAGCAAAAGTTCATATTCAGACGGCTTAATATCAAAAATGTTTTGAGTTTGATATAATTAAGTCGGATACTAAGAGATTTGTGGTTAAATGCAGAGGAGCCAAAGAAGGATACAATTGATTTGTGTGAGTTGCAAAGTTAAGGAATTCTGATCTTTGGACGATTTTAAGTTACATCAAGAAGCATACATGTTTTGTTGTTACTACAAGAACACTGCCTGATAGAGAGGCTACTTATAGAGATGTTATTGATATAGAGGCTGGTGATGAAGATGGTACTGAGAATGATGCAACTGGTGGTGTGCTCACTTTTCACGAAGACATTGAGATGCATTATAATGTCACCAAAAAATGATGAGCATGTGTTTGAAGATACAGAGGTAAGACCACCAGTTTTCTATCAGCCACGAGATGATGGTATGGATTTGGTTTTAAGTCATGAATTTAGAACCAAGGAGGCAACAAAAGTTCATAGTCAGGGGGCTTCACATCAGAAATATTTTGAGATTTGATATAATTAAGTCTCATACTAAGAGATTTTTGATTAAATGCAGAGGAGCCAAAGAAGGCTGCAAGTGGTTTGTTCGAGTTGCAAAGTTAGAGAATTCAGATCTTTGGACTGTTAGAGTTACATCAAGCAGCATAAATGTTCTTTTGTTACTACAAGAACACTGCATAATAGAAGGAAAGGCACACCACGAATCGTTACATCTGTTTTAGCTCAAGATTATCCTGGTACATTTGACACACCCGTTCCCAGATTTCTGATCGATTTAGTTCATCGCAGGGTTGGTGTGGATGTATCATACACCACAACATGGAGAGGAAAAGAGAAGCTGCTAATGAAGTGTGAGGAAGTCTAGAAGAGTTTTTTTTTACTTTATTATACTGTTATATGCACATGCTGGAGCAGATGCACATTGGCACAAGAACTCGTGTGGTAGTGGATGAGGCTAACAAATTTAAGTATCTTTTTATTTTTGGCCCTGGGAGCTATCATAGAAGGGTTCCATGCGATGAGGAAAGTCCTAATTATGGACGGAACACACCTCAAGAATGTTTATGGTGGAGTTCTCCTTGTTGCGACCGCTCAAGATCCCGATCATCATCACTATCCAATTGCGTTTGGTGTAGAAGATGGCGAGAATGATGAAAGCTGGACATGGTTTATGGAACAGTTGACATCAGTGATATCTGATGTCCCGGGATTGGTGTTTCTTTTAGATAGAAACAAAAGCTTGATCAAGGGCGATTTAAAGCAATATCCGCTGTCTATATATCTTAACTGGATATTATTTATTTTATATTTTTTTACGATTGTGTGATTTAGATAGGATTTATATTAATCTAGGATTAGGTTTTACAATTTGATGTATAAAGATTATAATTTGGATGTAGGGTTAAGGTTCACCATTTGGATTAAGGTTTATCTTTGGGTTTAGAATTTAGTGTGTATCCTTTGAGTTTAATGTTTATCATACAGGTTTGGGTTTAGGGTTTTATTCTTTGAGTTTATGGTTTATCCTTTGAACTTAGATTTATACTTTGGATATATGAAAAAACCCAGAAGAATATTTAGGATAACTTGTTTCATTATGAATTAACCGCCATTAACAAATAATATTAAGATTAGTTGGTGTTATTAAGTTTTATCTAACTATAACTATTTCATTTGCATGTTGGAGATTCATAGTTTGGAAGAGTGGAGATTTGGGTGGATCTGATATGAATGGTTTTGGGTTTGTAATGACGAATCCTTGGAAGGAGAGAAAGTTTTTGGAACCTCATCCTTGGAAAGTAAGTGATATGAATGAGGTAATCTCTAGCGAAGGAAAGATCTTAGGAGATTGGTACCAAGTATCAGTCATATCTTATTGGCGGATCACAGAGATTGAGAAGGAGATCAAACTGAAGATTCATGATCTTAGACGAGGGTTGAATTATTTGCAATGTAGAGTGATACATGCTTAAATTACCTAGAGCTACTGAATACTCTCTCAAATAAGAGGTTTAGCTGTAGTACATATGGATCGAATCCATAGAGAGCGATGGCACACAATATATTTGATAATCAACTTAGTATGACAGGGAATTAATAAAACTTCAAAATAAGTAACAAGGAAATATTTGGTTTGTAAACAAGTAAGAAAAATAGCTAGTCTAGGTTTTCAAGTAGTGAATTATAATGGATAGAAGCCAAACGGTTTTTAATCACAAAAACACAAATTCAATTAGTAAAGATATCATAGGTAATATATATCATATGGTAAAGCTCAGAGTCTACAAATTTTGTGTGCAAATTCGGAATGACCGTTGAACGATGGTACGTAAACGACATCGACCGATGACTTTCTTAGTCAAGCATTAAACGATCAGATTCGATGGGTTCACTTAGAATCACTAGACCATTCTCTAGATTTTCCCTAGTAATTTAAGCTCAAAAGGATTTGTTCGAGTAATGATGATACTCTCGCAATTGTCAGTTATCCTAAGATTAAGGTTCTAGGTAGCTAATCAAGAACACAAACAATAAGTACAACTCTATTGATAGATTTAATAATCAACCTAGAATTCTTGTTTGGCTAATTCATCAAAACCTATAGTAAACCCTAAATCTAAAAAACGTGACTACTCAGACATAGCTAAGCAGAACATAATTATAAACATGAAATAATTCATAAGATAAAGAATAGGGATTAGAAAGTGGGGTCCCAATACAAAGCTTGAAGAAGTCTTGATCTTCTCCCCAGAAATCCTAAACTATTATGTTTGTTATGAAAAGTATCAAAGCTTGTAAAAAGTCTCTTTTCGCCTAAAACACTGGCAAAGATCATATAAACTAGGTAAAACTCATTCAAGGGCAATTTTGTATTTTTTTGTGAATTAGGCTTCAAGTCAGCTACTTTGTGAGTTGGACTTATGCGCGTCGAGCGTCGATCGACAGCAAGATTGTGTTGTCAATCGACATAGTACTCTGTCTCGACTCGTACTTTGCTGAATATTACCATTTACAGGGTTCCTCTCTCTCTCTCTCTCTCTCTCTCTCTCTAAGCCTCAGAAAGGCCCTCATACTTCTACAATGCTCCAATAATGTACATGGACCTAAAAAGACTCTAAAACACATCCTAGATACATATAATAGACTCGAAATATGGCCCATAACATGGTCTAGAAGTGGTAATATTGGGATCTATCAACTCCCCAAAATTAACCTTTTGCTTGTCCTCAAGCGAAACAAGGGTAAACCTATGGAAGAGGTTTCAAAAAACCGAGACTCACAAAATCTCTAACTTATCATATCACCTTTACTATGTTTCAACCACATCAAACAAGTCTCAATCTTAGAGAAACTTTATATACTTTATCTTAGTATAGAATCCAAATCCATTCTACCAACAACTTAACAAATGCTAACCTAACTCACCCCTTTACTAACCTCATTTTTTGCATAAATAAAAGTGCAGGCTTTACCTTGGGAGTATTGATCAGAGGACACATTGACTCTTACCTCTGCAAGTATCTGAACACACAAGTAGTCTTCTCTGGTCTCCTTCTTCCCGTTTTTCTCTCTTCTCTGAATCTTTATATATATTTTTATAAAGTCCAATGAATCAATGACGTTGATACAGTCATCTTGTTCATCTTTATTTTTTTTCTCTTTTTTTTGACAAAGTGTTACAAATATGGCGATCACAAGTAATTTACCTATTCCCTCGCTTCCACGGTGTGTGCTCATTCCTTTCACAAGTAATTTACCTACCCCTCTACAACACCTTTCAGGAAATCATCTTAATCTTTTATTTTTATAGATGCTGAAGAGAGAGAGAGAGAGAGAGGAATTAGAAGCACATAATTTTACCTTCCAGACTTGCAAGAGGCATCCGATACAATGTATCCCAAACCCAAAAGCGAGCAAATAAGTCAAATTAAGTTGGAGGTTAGCTTCGGTTCCCTTCAAACTTTCTAAGCAAGTGTGATATAGTGGCAGGATGATCCATTTTGTATCTCAAGTACTCTTTGCAATCAACAAATATAGGATGGTTAGATAATAAGGTAAGAATTTAAAAATGATCATAATCTCCTTCTTGACTTATTAAACTCAATAAAACACATAAGAATAAAATCCAAAATATAACTCAATATCAGTAAAACATCGCCCAGACTTAAATAACACTGTCCCCAGTTTTATCCCGTCTCGGTTAGGTGGGAATATTTAAAACATAAGTAAAATTAGTGAGGACAGTCGAAAAATATCAGACTCTGTTACGAATGTCGGTCGATGGTAATGTTATGATGTCGACCGATGGTGATTGGTATCGACCAATGGTTGTGCTCCATCGTCGACCGATGGCGGTTCTTGATCTTCCTTCGTTTCTTTTACTCCAAATAAAGAAAAATACGAAAATTTGAAAAATCTTGTAAATAAAATAGGTTTAATAGTGGGTTGTCTCCCACTCAGCACTTGGTTATAGTCTTTATCTTGATGTTTAGGACTGTTTGGACTAGGATGAGGTAATCATCACTTGTTGGAAAACAAGCGTCCACATCCTCTTTGCTCATCCGAAACCAGGTACTAACAAAG